>JANSTQ010153763.1:0-11468 GCA_026167885.1 Bergia puertoricense
TGTTATTTATTTACTTATTTATTTTGTTTGTTTGTTGTACATTGTGTAATATGGGCGAAGCTAAATAAACTAAACTATTTCTGAGCTGAACGATCTTCGCAGTTATATATACATTTACAAGTGACTTGGTGGATCTGACAAAATTATATCTTTAAATCGCTGACAACGTATTTGACGTGGTATCTAAACCTTAATACGCAAAGGGACCACAGTACAGCCTAGCGCCTATCACCGTGGATTGTTGTTGCAGAAACATAGTGTTCCAATAACTTATTAAAATTCACTATTAAAACATCGGTACGAACATTAATTTTTTATTCCTATTTTGTTTGTAGTTTTTTTTATTCGTCTATACAGTTAGGCATCTACAGTGTAACTTATTAGTATGAACCAAATACTCTCCTGACCGGTCTTATTATGTAACATACAGCCGGCTTAACCCTATCTAACCCGGGTAGGGCCGAAAGGGCCCTACCAAGTGAGTTTTTCGACATATTTTCAACACGCTTTACAGTCAGAAGCTGAAATTTTGTGACTTTTCCTAAAGATTTTATGGGAACATTTTAATATAGGGGTTTTTTGTGTACCTTGTTGCCATGGTAACCATGTTTATCTCTTATTAGGTCTTATTAAATCCACGGAAATAAAAGCAAAGAAAGCAATATGTGACGTCATATCTTCATAATTATGCTAATTTAGAACAACATACATACCCTCGAACAAACTTGTTGTTTAAATATCACTAATCAGTTAGATAATCATCTTTTCAATATAAAATAGCGTTGTATGAACTACGAAAGGGGAGCCTGAGTAGAAAAAGATACAAATTGTGACATCATTGTGATGTCATTGCAAAATATCACACCAAAACACCATTATCTTGTAGCTCGTGGCAAGGATAACAATTCTGCCAAGTTTCGTCTTCCTAGACTAAAAAAATAAAAAAAATTATAGTGGCAGGGTCTTTTGAGCCCTGCCCCAGGTTGAGAGTGCTTAAAAAAAAGCCCAGGAAAGACAGGGTTAAAGTGTATAACGCGCTTGTTTATAAGAAACCAGTAAATTTTGGCTGAGTTTTATTGCTCTTATGAGTCTCGGTTATTCTTAATTTGTTCCTGTACCTGCACATAAAGTGACATAAAACCCTTGGAAAATGTGAACTCTTGATTCAATAAACGCCACTAGATTGCTGTCACTGATGAGAGTGACATTTTGGCATTTGATGGGAGTGACATTTTAGCATTTGTTCCTGTATCTGCACATAAAGTGACATAAAACCTTTGGAAAATGTGGACTCTTGATTCAATAAACGCCACTAGATTGCTGTCACTGATGGGGGTGACATTTTGGCATTTGTTTCCGGCCAGGTAAGAACGAGCAAAACACTCTGCTAAATACTCCATTAGATCTTCTCCTGTGAAAAACAGTGTAATGTTTCGTGTTCATACCCCATTATCTGCGTTGGTTTCTGGGTGAACTGTGTAAAATCGTTGTTCCAAGAACATGGTAAAAACATTTATATTCGTGTTGGGATCCGAGTCTTGATTGTTCCTAGGTTGCTCTTAATTTTTGGGCAAATTTGAGCCTCGTTGTTCTCATAAAGTTGTTCTTATATAAAACAGGTGTACCCAATTCCATCTGAAAATATTGAAAGACTATGAAAACGTAAATCAGAGAAACAATGCGAAAACGAGTATTACGGCAGTTTCTCAATTACACTGTTATATGTTTTTGTTTTGCCTTCTGGAAACGTGTCTCACGGTATTGAAAGTGTTTTTCACTGAAGTTGCTTGTCGCTTTTTGTGTACGGAGTTGTCTTTTGGCAGCAAGTGCGCAGAAATAAATGTTTATATTTGAATGAATCGCCATCATGTCAGATTTTCATGTCAAAAGAGAAAAACAATGGAAGATATTGCGATGGTTTGTAACAAAATATGCGCTACCCTTAAATTTTTGTACTGTATATATATAACCGAATACAAAACAGGCAATGACCGCTTTTATGGGAGTTTATCTAACTTATCTCGTTCTCTTGCGGCCTATTTCTCCAACGAAGCGTCTTAGTCGAGGTCCCAAGAATCAATATAACGAAGGTCGTGGCGCATACAAACGCACTACATAACAGTGTCTTGTGGGGACTGGATCAATACCTCCTGCCACCTGGCCTTGACGATGCCTCTCGCCATAGCTGCTTAACTGCGCACGCAGACTGTATTGTGCCATCTCAGGTCCTTCCTGAGAGTCTTGTCAGTTTATAGACTGTTTTGGTTCATTTGGTGCAACGTGTCAGTTGACCTTTCCCCCAATTCCCAGAGCCTCTTGGTTTGGTAACTGCTAGTTAATTGCTTGATTTGTAAAACGGCCTATCAACTAAACCGCACTTGTTCGGTTTGGTCCATTGTCTATATGTTGGACTTGCTTTAATCAGTTTACATTACTAGTCTTATTAGACTCCGTCCACACGTATACGTATACGTTTACGTTTGTAAATGCATACCTTCGAAAACGGTTTCCAAAGTGGATACTTTTTAAAACGCCGTTTACGTTTCCTTGTGTGGATGGCGTAAACCAATACTTTTGTAAACGTTTCGAAAACGTTGGCGTCACAAGTCTGCTCCAGTCCACCAGAAGGTATCCAAGATCGCTGTTTACAATCGTTTAAGAATCGTTTTAGCGTTTACGTGTGGACGGGTGAAAACGATTCGTAAACGATGACCGTTTACGTGTGGACGGATTTGTTTTCAGACGTATGCGTTTACCAATGTAAACGTATACGTGTGGACGAAGCCTGCACATATCATAATCTGTAATTGTCGTATGGGCGGACGAAAACGGAGGTTTTCGAATACGATGACGTCATAGGGCTCATATTACTAGAAACGCGCATGCTCTATAAGGGTCGCTATCGTATTTCCATCGTTTTAGCGTTTTCGTGTGGACAGGCAAAAACTATTCGAATACGCTACGTGTGGACGCGCATTTTTTTTGAAAACGGAGAAAAACGCTCCGTTTTCAAAAATGTCAAAAATAAAAAGGTTTTTTTAGAATGCTACTTCTAATTTTTTCTCTTGGTTTCATTTCAATATTTCCATGTTTATCATTCTACGAACACCAAGCATTGATATTTGCGCGGCGTTTCAAAAAGACTGTTGTGTTGGATACGGAAGTGACGCCATTATGAACTCGAATCCACGTGACTTTCTGATTTGTGGAACATTCTCAAAATAAGAACTACTGGTACGGATCGAATGGTTTCCGAGTACAGTTTCTAAGAATTTTGACTACGGATGTAGAAGTTTTCGAGTACGTTTCTAAGAACAGTTTGTGTAGGTTCTAAGAATTCGAGTGCAGTTCAAAGAAGTGCAGAAAGGAGTTTTCAGTAAAGACGAAAGAGCTTCTCAGTTTTAATGGTCTACAGTTCTACAGTCACAGTCCCCAACGGTCCAACCCCCACCCCTCTCCCCATTCCTCCTACATCTCAACGTCGCCGCATTATTTTATCATAGAAACCTGAATACGTGACGCTGTTCATGAAAGGACTATTCCTGCCATGCACCCAAATTATATTTGCCCTGATTAAGCAAACAGTATTGAAAAAGCACTTCTAAAATGCAGGGTTTTGCATCTCAAAAATGTTACTTTGACAAAATTTATCCATGAAAGTATTGTCAATTTGTTCAGACTATGTGATTACAAATTAAATACGTTCCTTCCCATATTTACCAAATGCGTCACCAATACGTAGTTTTATGAGTATTTATTTTTCCTTTTCTTGTTCCTGCCGTAGAACATCAGCCAAAATGCAGCGACATGTGATGTCATTATAGCTGATGATTTATCTCCAATATGCTTTTCTTAATCAGATTTCGCTAGTTCATTACTGAAGTGGCCTCGATTGAAGTGAAATCGTTTTGGGATTAACATTGTCGATAATTACGAGCAAGAACAAGAAAAGGAACGACATTAAAAAATTACACCATGAGGCAACTGTATCTCGCCACAAGATCTGCCTAGTTTCGGGAAGTATATGGATTCGTTTTTAGGCGGGTAGGCAGGGGTACACACACACACACACGTACAAACGCACGCGGGCCGAGAAAGACCTAACCGAAGAGAACTAGTTCGGTTAACTGTGTCGGTAAATGTGCACTTGTGAAAAAAAAAAGAGGTGAAATAAATTTTTTCTACTTTTTACCACTTCATGTTATCTTTTTCCACCATAAAAACGCACGAAATACAAGAGTTTTTTCAACTTTTACTAGAGGGAGCTTGTAAACCACCCCCCCCCCCCCCCTCTTAGAAGTGTCCACTTCACTTTTCGCACGCATCGCCCCAAAAACACGCGGCTTCCAACGTCTCCAGAAGTTTCTAAAATTTCGGTATTCCAGCCCATAAACAGAGTCAGTCTGACCGCTGGAACCAGTTCCAACACTATCCGCGTGCCATTTGAAAACTCACCAATCAGGCAAGCAAGACATGACAAATGGAAACTGCCCTAGGGTTCACAGCCACAAAACCGTTTTATGCATTACAACAATATAACCGTTTGATTTCACTATCGTCCTAGAACGAAGCGTGCAGACCTTATTTGAACCTTTTTCTAAGTTGACAGTGTCAGTTCAATTGATTTTGACAGTTGCCAACTGAGAATCAAAAAACAAACATTTAGTTTTTGATATCTTATCATTGAGCGCAAGAGTCTGTTTTTGTTTCATTATTTATGAATATCATTATTTTTAATTACTGATATTGACTGCGGCTTCCAGAAAGTTATGAAAGACAATGAAAGATCAGCAAGGCCGTTTAAAAAAGAAATTTGTGTAATAAAAGTGATGCTTCAGCTAACCACAGTCTTGCCGGCCAAACACTTGAGAAATCTTGATGCGCTTGTCGGAGTTCAAATTGATTATAGAAGCTCTTAGAATGGACAAGAAAGGAAAACAAGTTTTAAAAAGTCGGTTTTATTAACTTTAATTTAATTATCAATTTGAAATAATAATGAAAGCGACAGAGAAAATTTTTTGAGGAACTTGATCTCGAGTGGCGCCATCCGAGCGGAAATGACGTACAAATATCTGACAAACAAGATGATGTTAGTTGTGAAATCCCCATAATATCGAAAATCGTACGTATATATATACACTTAGACATGACTATAAAACGTGCCAGTGGCAAGACGATGTTAAAACATTACTAGGGCTCACATCAACTAACACAGTTCGCAGCAAATTGGTAAGACTCACCTTACCAAGACATTGTATTGCGAGAGGAGCCAGGCAAGCGACAGACAAGTTTAACCACTACATCAGGTCAATTTGATGATAAAGATTTTGATACATGATAAGGTATAATGATTAATCATTTGACTCGGGTGAAGCGAGGTACAAGGTATTTCCAATTGTGTATCAAGCACAGTTTCTCATCGTAAATGTGTTTCTCTTATCAGTTATTGCTCGCCGTTGTTGTCCTCGTATTGGCCACTCAATCACAACAAGCTCCGTGTAAGAAACACCTGAAAGCCAAAAAGACCCTCAAGCAGGTCAAGAAAAACTATTTTTTGGTAGAAAAACCTTCAACCCAAACAGTTCCATCTTTTCCTCGACCAAGAGAGAGACGCGACGTTTCTTCTGGGAGTCCAACAGAAAGCAAATACTGCCCATGGAGGTGGGTGAGTGACACAAGTTTGCCCAAAACTAGATTCAGCCCGTTGAGAGCGGAGTGTGTGGGTAAATGCAAGAGCTTCTGCAAGCCTATATACTACACGATAAGAGTTCTGGTGAAGAAAGGGCGGGATCCAGCCGCTAAAATGGATGTATGGACGTTCAGGTCAAGAAAGATTGTAGTGGCGTACGTTTTCAGTAGTAGTGCCCTGTGATTAAGAAACAACCAGTTTTGTTGGCGACCAAGAAGGAGAAAAGTGCCGCGCAGACTAAAGAAACGCATGCTGGGAGCTGCAGTTTTGTCTAAAATGTGCAAAAACACTCTGACGAAAAGGCTGTATTATAGAAGGATTCTATTATCTGAATCATAACGAACGCCCAACGAAACAATTAGATGAACAATGAACGTGAACGTCTGTAATTGTTGCGAGGAAAATACGACGTGGTAAAAGTTAAAAAATATAAAGTGTTTTTACACTTAAATCGACCTTTTATTTATATAATAGATAATTTTCCAATTTGTAATTGTAAATTGGAGTTTAGTTGTAGCATACTTTGCTGTGCATGGTATGTAGCTCGTGCTGTGCACGTACACAATAGTAGACTTTATGTTTGTTAGAAATGTACAATTTGTGTTGGATTTTAAGTAATACCAACGGAAATAAAGATGTGCTATGATGAAGTCTGCTTGTGGTATTTGCAGTTTGCTCCACGGGATATGTTCAAATAATATCTGTAGTACTTCTCGCAAATTCCCCTTCTCCTTTGAAAGGTATGAAGGTTATTGTTGTATTAATCTGAAATCAGTCAGCTTCACTTTCAGATTTGGTAGAGGTTTCTTTTGATCATGAACTGATAAATAAATTACTGTTTATCCTACTATTATCTCAAAAAAGCACAGATAATACAAGTTTGCATATCAAATTTTTGTTGTACCTTATGCGGAACTCTAATATTGTTCATTCGCTGATGACGTCAGTTGGACGAGAAGTTGAGTTAATTCAACCAAGTCTAACAATCCTTGTTTCTGTCAAATATATTTCGAATATATTATTCACACAGGATTAGGCTGATTAAACCGACAACAGCTAAAGCCGCGCAAAAAAAGAAGATCGTGACGGACATACTTTATGGAGTCGTGATCTGTGCCTGATTTATGTGTATTTCTAGCTTTTACACCAAAAGAATCCGACTGTGTTGAGCTATGGATGCAGGGTTTTCTGGCAACGGTAGTTTAGAGTTCAGTGACAGGGACGGAGAGTATGGTGTTATGAAAGCGGAAACCTTTGACAGTTCTGTGACAGGGAAGGAGAACACATTGTTGTGACAGCGGTAGCAACTGATAATTCTGTGGCAGGGGTGGAGAGCACGGTGTTGTGACAGCAGCACCAATTGAAAGCTCTGTAACACCAGTGGCAACTAACGTCACTGTGACGGCGATGGAAATTCGGTCATTGCCTTGAGAACGATTAGCACACTACTATGTGAAACAGAGATGGTAGTCGACAGTCCTGTGATAGCGATATTAGTATATTATTGTATTGACGTGCACATCGCTGTGAAAGTGCTATCACAGTTATTTGTGCTTGTTTGTTTGTTTGTTTGTTAGTTTATTTATTTATTTGTTTACCACGAGAAAACTCTACAAGCATAAATGAACTGAGTTGACGACTGATTATATGATGGTAAGCAAGCATAAAGTGAAACTATTGGGATTTTGCTAGTTTAGGCTTCTTCTCTCGATCCAATTCACTAAGGTTTGTCTGATGAAACTGAGCCAGATTAAATTAGCATAGTATGGTAATGTTCAGATTCTTAATTAATATTTATTGCGGAAGTAATATTTAAGTTTGTTTTTTATACAAAGCAAGTGAAGCAGAGTTAACAATATCATTGTTAAGATAAATGAATAATTTTGTATCTGGAAACAATATTTAAAATTTGCGATTACTGATTCAGTTTACACGGTGGTTTGTGGAAATTTTGAGCACATCTTGAGGTATAATTATGAATTTAACGTTTCGTAGCAAACAAATTATGTTGCCTCTGTCACAGTGCTGTCCGTTGCCATCAATATGACAGTATGGATTTGATGGAGCCGCCATCAATGTGCATGAAGAATTTGATGAAGCCGATATTCGATGTGACAGATAGTTTTGATGAACTGCTTCCATCAATGTGACATGATGGATTTGATGGAGCTGCCATCAATGTGCATGAAGGATGACGTTTTCAAAAAATACATTGAGACGTACTCTCGTGCCCGATTCATGAAGGGAATGCTACCACGTTTCTTGATATCGTTAAGTTTGAAAATAGTTAATAATTTTAGCATATAAGACATATTTGTTTTTACTAACCTTACTCAAAGCAAATAATAAACCTTAGGTTTATTTTGCTATAGCTATTGTTCTTGCTGAAGATTTGAGGAGGAATATTTGAGACCAATTAAAGAAGTTTTAAAAACTTTGCTAATGTTCAGTTTCAATATATGTCACCATTCATCACTATTCATATTACGTAAATGGTACATAAACAATAATTGTTTATCTGTAACTTTTTGTTTGTAATGATTAACTACTAGACATAATTGTGCTTCCATCTGCCGGAAAAGAAGCAACACACTATAACGATTAGATTTCAAAACTACAAATGAACAAACAATATTTTTTATTAAAGATAAACTGGCTGCTGAACTGAGGAAGAGGAAGCTATGTAAATTGATTTAATCACCTATTACGTTATGATCTTATTTTCTTTATATGCTTGTTTTACAAATGTAAATACACATATTGGAAATACACATCTTTTCAATTGATAGATCAAACCAAACGCTTCGGTACACGAACTACAGGAGCGTTTAAAAATTAGTGCTATAAAGGATATGATGGATCACGAGGTTTGTTTATTCTTCTACGATTTATTTTCATGGTGTAATTCCCATGTTTCCCGCAAGACATTTAAATTCAAATCCATTTTGACAGATGTTTCTTAGGTTATGTATGACTTGGTCGGCTGGGTCGCTTGTATGGATTATCCTTTTCTAGTGTCTCATTCTTGGTCGATTCGGTCTTTAGTGGTACCAGCAAGCAACTACGCGGCTTTGGCATGCATCCCTTACCAAGACTATCAGCTCGATCTTTGTATTTGTATGTATCATCATGTCCGTCCAACAAATCCGGTATAATTACTGTCGATTGCTTTTGGAATACAATGCAAGTTTTAAAAATGTACAGTGATTTTATATTTGTGTGTAGTCTCTGTTGGTGAATAGTATTTTAAATTAAAGTAATACTTTCAAAACGTTGACAGTCTCTGCTACTTACATGTAAATGTTTGATCAAAATCACATTGTTATTACCAGCACTTTAAAGCATAGTTCGAAAACAGTTCTTACAAAGCAGTCTTTACAGTTTCTATCTTGTGTGGCCCCATTCGTTCTTTGCACTACAAAGACTGACCAGAACGAACCAGTGGCAATTAAGTAATACTGTTCTTTATAAAAGCATTTCACAAATTACGTGTTGCGTCGTATAGAAAGGAACTTTAAAGTCTGTGATTAGCATTTTATAAAAACATGCAAGTATTAGTCCTTACGAAGTACACGCAGAAACCCAAACAGTATATGTTTATAAAAATCTGATTGTTTAAATCTGATACCATTGGTTAGAAAGACTCATAATAGTATTCGAAAGCTTTTATCAACAAGAATGTTAGTTTTACGAGTTAGTTTTGTTGTTTACGTTCAATTTATGATTGTTACATGAACTATATAATCGTGATAAGGGTACAGCATCATGAAGAGACGTCATAACTAAAGAGTGTTGTATCAAATTGATGAAATTTAAATGCTATAATCTGGAAAAAAACGCAATCAAAAAAGTTTTTGTGCTGATTCTGCATGCGTACTTGGCTGGTTTCGTAACATGACTCACGATTTTTAGCCAGTCTATATCTACTCTTTGTTCTCCGGGTAATATGTTGCTTCAGACAGTAAAAATGACGTAAGTTCAGTGGACCTTTCAGCACAAGAGCTTCGTAGCTACGTGGCTTCCAATAGAAATGCCATCTCTTCAACGACTTTATAAATCAATGATTACATTCAATGTTGAGACGTTTATTGAATCGTGCAGTTGCAATTTAATAAAACTTATCAACCTTGCGACAAAAATAATGGATAGCGAAGGGTATTATATTGGAAAAATTAAAAAGCGATAGCAAGTTCCTTAACAAAGAAAGATTTCCACAAGTGCATGCCATATATACTTAATTACCTTGTTAAGGGAATTTTACCGTTCACTGCACACTTTATAACTGGAACAGCCTTTCATGGATCTGTTTGATATACTGTAAATTAGTGATCGAGTGTTGAACAAGAAGAAGAAAAAGAAGAAGAAAGTAGTTTAGATACGAAGGTAAAGGGTTGATCTTATCATTTAAGCTTATCTCTTCCATTGTTTTTTTTCGTGCATTGTATTTTTGTTTTGATGATTGTTAGTTTTAATTTGTTTTAAGACTCAACGGGAATGTTAAACGAGCTCAAATAAATAGGATTTATTTTGATCTTAACACAAACTAACGCTAACATCAAAGATCAAAGCACTTTCATATGTGACTGACGGTTTTTTATCGTTTCAACAATGATCATTAGTGATATTTGCGCGGAAGCACATACAAACGTACGAGTAAGAGATTCCCAGGACAACTGACATTAGGAGGACTTTGCATTGTTTTGAGTCAACAAGATTTTGTTGAAATTTGTACTAAAGAGTCCTGTGTTAGTTAAGCCCTTTATTATACCAGTGTATTTCCAACTTTGCTCCTAGTGGATTATTTCATATCTAAGTATTAACTATATCATATCATGTAAGTTTCATCTTCTGAAATATGCTAACTTAGCCGAGAGCTAAGGGGGATGATTTTTTTTTACTTTCGAGAACTTTATAGCACTTGTTGTAGGCAAAAATATCAAGAATATTCACAAATTATCTAAACCATTTTGATGTTACCATATTTTATTGTTCCTATTATAACCAAATAATAATGCAAAAATAATAGGGGTAAGCTCCCTTTGTTGTTTCTCTTATGTAAGCTCGTTTTCCTTTATTATTTATTTTTTACAGGTGAAATACCTGATGGCTTCGTTTAAATTGATTTTTCTTGTAATCCTTGGGTATCTCACACAATTACATGGACATCCACTCAAAGACAAATCAAAAGACCAAAAGATTCTTAGAAAATTAAGAAAAAACTACATTTTGGTAAAGCAATTCACTGTTGACAACACAACGAGAATGTTGCCAAGATGGCCAAGATTGAAGCGTGACGTCATATCCGGATCGCAACCAGGAAGTACCTACATGTACGTGGAGATGGGTGAAAGTTGAAGGATCGGCCGGAAGTATACCTATTCTAGTACAAGCCGAGTGCATTGGCGGATGCCCTTTCTACTGTAAGCCCGTGTACTACTTCGCTAGAGTGCTGGTAAAGAAGGGAAAACACGCCAAAAGTGGTATAGAACTGTGGGTGTGGAAGTCTCATAAGATAATTGTTGGCTACACTTATAATGCCATTGTTAAAACGACTAAGTGATAACTCTTTGTACCTGATCTAGAATAATGTAATGGCACACATGAATCTCATTCCGAGCCTTAATACGCGTGCGGAGTTAATGAAACTTTTTTAATATTTTCAATGTTTGACTTTTAAGCAGTATTATACAAACATACGTGAGCCTAATAATGTTGTTTACGAGAAGAGAAAGTTTTAAATCAGTAAGTTATAAATCTATAATGTAGCTTAGCCAGCCGC
>JANSTQ010153773.1:0-10398 GCA_026167885.1 Bergia puertoricense
ATTCAATAAAAAATTGTGACATTCTTTGATATATTCGTGTCTCTCATTTATTAAATGCAAATGCTTTGCTCAAGCTTCATTTCAGAGTCTTACCTTTTTCACACAAACTTCCATATATCTTTCCAACTTTTTTAATCGGGCAAGAACAGGAGAAGGAAAGACCGCCGTTTTGAAGATTACAAGTTCCATTGTTCTTGCAAGGTTCGGGATGACATGGCGCTGTTTTAATGAGAATGACAGAAGCCCGTCAATACCATTATGTGATTCCCCCACATTTTGTTATATGGCTTTTTAACATATAAATGTATTTGCATATGGCTTGTGTTATTCAACCGATATTTTTCAGGTGGTTAGGCACTAGGGCAAGCTGCCTTTAATCAGAGGTTTCCTTGAGTTTTGTAGGAAAAGACGAGCAAGCGTAAAAGAAGACTGGGGATGAGAAAATGTGAGTGCGCGGGAATTTCTGGAATAATGGAAGGACCATTATTACCAGAACACCCGTTTCTTTTTTCCTCGTGAAGCCTCTACGGATGAGAGAGGTCCAGACTGAGTAGTTCATGCTCTTTTTACCAGTGGCCATGACAGTTTGATCATGCATGGGCACCCTTTTTTACTTCTCAAACGTAATTAGCTCCCCCTCTCTTTTATTGCATTGCATCGCAGAAATGTTATTAACCCTACTCGATCGGGCTGGGCTCTTTCTGCAGCCAGGACGGCGGAGATGGGGGATGATTCCAGCACCAACCCTGTCCCTCCCTCTTCTGAACAAAATTCCGATTTTAAACACCAAGACAGCAAAAACTCTCATATTTTCTCATCAATTTCAGTATAATCACAATTTTCATGGCAAAAAAATTTGCATGTTTCTATCAAATATTGCTGTTCAGTGTCTGCCAAGACTGGTACAATTTCTAAACTATTATAAAATTCCCATAATAATTTGCTGTCAGCGCAATTTAAACGACAAGCAACAAATTTGCAACTAAACAAGGAAAAAAACGATGAGAAAGTCCGCAACGATTATAAAGTTAATAAAACAAACATTTCTACGATTTTAAGTCTTCATATTCAATTAATTAATTTTGAGCATAAGGTTGCCATGACACCTTGAATAATATTAATAATAATAAATTTAATAACTAATAGTAATAATAGATATAATATTATAAGAACTGATTTGGGGCATAAAACAGAGTCTTTATGCTCTTACAATAAAACAGATGTTTCTGAAAATATCTGTTTTAGTGAAGATTTGAAACTGGAGATAGAATTTGACATTTTTATGGCTTGGGAAGAGAGTTCCAACGTTCAGCGGTAGCTTCTGAGAATGTTATTGTGCATCAAGATAGATAAGAGTTGTCAGTTGTCTACGAGGCTTGTAGACTGTTGTAAGGTCGGCGAGGTAATCGGGTGCTTCTTGAATGGGTGAATGGCAGTAGTTGCCTTTTGTTTTTCCACATAATACCTATCTTCTATAACAATACGAGCAGTTGTACTAGTACTTGTACTTTGGGCTTTCCAGTTGATTCTGTAAAAAATGTTTGTCAGCTCCAAAAGTTATTAGTTTTACCTATTTCACAAAATTTCCCCACCACTTTACTTGGACACTTGCAGTAGTAATCGTCCGACTGGTACGACGGCTGGCAAGTTGCATTGTTCTGACAAGGACTGGATTCACAGGGCGACTAGAACAAAGAAGATTGAGGCTTAGATGATCAAAAGTTCCAGAGGATATGTACACGCAGTACCTTTAATTTCAACAGACTGCAAATAAATATTATTATTGAAGCCAGACTGGTATGCGACTTAAAGCGAGATAGGGCGAGTTAAGGCAAGTTAGGGGAAATTTGAAGCCAGATTGGTATGCGACTTAAGGCGAGTTAAGGTGAGTTTCTGGCCCAGAGTAGGCTTACTAGTACTGTTTGATTTAGAAAACAAATGAAAAACGACCTCGGTGTCTGCTTCTGCTATGTGAATTGTAAATTGTTTCATTCTATTTTTTAGTTACTGTGTTATCATATGCAAGTTTTCCAATTTTTCATTTAAAATCTTGTTGAAGTTGGCTGTTTTCCCTTTCTTATGCAGTTTGAATGTAAGAACGGTATTGAGACTAAAAAAAACAACTCTTAACCAGTCAAAACCAGTTTTGCGAAACAGTCTAAATATTGAGTAGCAATTAGATTTCGTTGTCAGTTTTAGAAATCGGCAGAATATTTAGAAAACATTTCAGAAGAAAGACCTTTATAAGACTAAACAAACTACAAATATTAAGCATTATCAGGGGTGGAAACTAACTTTATTCAGCACTGGTCAGCCAGGACAGTGGCAAATGGAACAAACGTCTCACTGGCCCGTAATAAGTTGTTTTATTAGTCAAAATCGGTTTAAGATATGTGTTTTAAATGTGTCAAAGGCCGGTGAAGCTCTCCTTGTCCCGTAATGAACATCTCTGGAAGTGACGAATCTACTGATCGCCTTATACATCCTTTATCACACAAAAGAATATAAGTGTCTTAAAAAGATTTCAAACGTCTCATTTCTAATTCAAAGTGAATGCACACATTTTAGGTATCCTACTGATGATCAGTTACTGATTTGCCTTTTATTTCAGCAACATTATAGTTGTCTGTACAGTTTTAATAACAACATTTGACGAGTTACGATACATGTACTTTACAGTTACGTTACAAAGGTATTTGTTTACAATATGAATTCACTAGTATCCTGCACAAATGCGTGTCTTTTTTCTGAAAAACGTACAGGCTTGACGGGCCGGTGCTTCGTGAAATCTGCCGACCCGAGGTGAAATTTGGCGGCCACTGGCCGTCGGGCCGGCGTTAATTTCCACCCCTGCATTATGCATACAAATTAAACTATTTTTTTTTAAGTTTTTGTAATGATATCAACACGAACACTTTGAATATTTTTACAACTTATAAGGACAAAAGAAAGTGACTGACATAAAACTGCGGCCCGTTTTTCATTCCTGGTCACCATACAGTATTTTAAGGTACAATGTGTTGTTTGTGGTATGAAAGAAAAAAGGAGTGGTTTCAAAAAGTAGTTTTTAAAGTTCAAATACCTCACTGAGTGCGGCAGTTTTTGTTTTACACTTTTTCATAAGAACCGTAAAATTTTGCTCAGGCTCAGTGTTTTTACTTTTTTGATAATTTCAGCCTCAAAATGTCACTCTTATTTTGTTCTTATTGTACACTTATTTCGAAGATGAAATCCTGCTGTGTTTTGTCCGCTATATGATAAAATTCTTTAATGTTAACATACATGAAATAATTAAGCGATTTCAAATCTTCAATACTAAATTATGTTCAACGAACAATGCGAGTTATTAAAGCAGTTAAAGTTCAGAAACTAGCTTCTAACATTTTGCGGGAATAAAGTCTTCTGAATGCAAAGGACCACACGATCTGTATGAAAGAAACTATAGTATACTCAATCGATGTCGGATGTCTTAGTTTGGAGATGCAAGTAATATAAGTCTTCTGGTGTCTATAAACAAAATCTGAATGCTGGGCCAGTACAACAACATTATTTTGGGGCAGGTTTCGGGTAGCACTTCTACTCTTTATCAAGCCTGAACTGGAATGAAGGTCGAATGAAGTAAAGTTTTACGGCTCTTGAATTTGAGTTATAAGTATGCAAAAAACTTGTCACTCAGTTATCAGTTATAACAACTTCATATCCGGTGAATATGTAGCTAATATGTAAGTTACATAAACAACTTGACAAAGTGTTATTTTTTTTTACATATTTCATAGCGTAATTGATATTTGAGAGACTCTTAGCAATTCGAAGAACTGGGGCTTTCTTTCTTTTTTATGCTTTTTTCCAGAAATATAGAACATATTTCAGAAGACTATAAATCATGCCGAAATAATTTGTCTTATCCCGCAATACAACCTAATGCCAGTTAACAATTATATATGCTTTCAAGATTTCGAAAATGACTTTAAATACGTTTCAAAAAGTTTGGTAATTTTTTGTCCTTCCTTCACAAAACAAACACAAATTTAAATGCCTAAATAATATACTAAAATTAAACTAACTATCAATTCACAAATACAGAACACAAACTTACCTGTAAGTAGTAATGACGGAAGTGTTGGTTTTTCACCAGATTGTGGGGGGATTCGTGGATACTGTTTTGGAGAAGCTCGCACGGGTAAAACCCATGCATTTGTTTGGTCGGCGCCAAAATTCACCGAGACACACTGCGGATGATGAAGGCAGAGCGAGCAGCATTTCTGTACATGGCTGACGGTGTAAGATGTGATTAAAGAGTTCTGCAGCTTGTGGAATTCTTTCGGTTGAAATAAGGCATATATGAAGCCGCGGTTACCGCGACGGAGCGGCGGGCTTTCCGCAACTGCCCCAGTACCAAACGAAACGAACACAAAAACATTGAGTACGATTAACATGACTTCACACGCGTCAGACAATCACCACTGCGTTCTCTCTTTAATAGAAGTTAGTTAAGGTTTCGCAGAGGAGTTCTTGCATTTCGCATGTTGTTCAATGACATCTGCTGCCCATCGCCGTTAATGGCTGCACCTCACATACAATATATTTATACAATGGTTTTATTTGTTTATTCTGTTTTACCAACAAAAACTCTTTTTTAACTTTGACGTTTTTGCAAGACATCGGTTCTAATTAATTATTAACATTGCACTAACGGAAAAGAAAAAAAATTTAGACTACAAAACGTGTATCTAAGTAAGTAAGTAAGTAAATAAGTATGTGAGTAAGTAAGTAAGTGCGTAGGACAACGTGTTTTATTAAAACGGCTCTACATTTCCTTCACCTTGGATGTTCTATCAGAAGTCTCTATCACATTCTCAACACCACAATACACTAATAATAAATTAAACAAGACGGGGGCGGCGGTGGGATTGGCATAAAATTGGTTTGTCAAAATATTCAGTCAAAATGTTTGAGTAAAATATATTTGGTATAGCAAAATATTCAGCCAAAAATTTGGTGTACGATGAGCCCCCCCTCCCCTCCCCCCACGTTCCAAAACGCTCCGCCGCTTCTGCAAGAGATGAAGACACGAAAAATGAAGTATCTGCGTCTATACCTGTAATCAGTAACGTTGATTAACTACTCTCCTTTTTCTTGATAAGAACGTTGAGGTTGAAAAAAGCCAAAACTGAGAAAAAAAACATCTTATAAACTTTGAATTATTCACACCTGTCCATCTAGAATATATTTGTTATAAATTTTGTTTGTTAAAAGCTTCACATTGTTTACACTAACTTATTTACTAAAAAAGGAAAGAAATTAGTTTAGTTTACACTTTATAAGTCGGAGACAAACACGGAAAAACAACTCCATAACAAATCGTTAATTTTCCGCGTGTTCTACGTTTACTGGCGAAAGCGCCTCCAAAATTTTTCATTTTTTAAAAAACTTCTTGTTGAAGGTAAAGGAAACCCTTACTTGACACCAGTAGTTCCGTCAGCTCCTACGGTTGCTGTCATAGGAAGCTGACGGTGTGTTCTTTACCCCCTCCCTCTGTCAGTGCCTCGTTTTACGGGTATTAAAATTTAAAGTTACACGGATCAGCCGGCGGGATGTCGAAGCAGAGGTTCGATCGCAAGTCACCGAGACTCAAGCTCCGAAAGCCGCACACTAAGGGACCGTTCATTATTTATTCCCCGGGTTGGCACCGAAGAGAAATTGGTTGGGTAATTCGTTTTTTGACCGGCTCAGAGGTTGGGTAATTATTTTAACCATAATTTTTCTGGGATGGTTAATCAAAGTAATAGCACTAATGGTAGTTGCACTCCTGATGACTATACATTCTCCTCTGAGGGGTGAGGTAAGGATTGAAGGGGAAAAGGGTTGAGTAATAGCCAACCCCTGATTAGTGGATTTTACCATATACAAAACTTGAGATACAGTAAAGAACTAAAATATGGAATATAAAGGGCATCTTCTATCACTAAAATATCAAATTCTCACCCTTCAAGACATAATGTTAATAGGTGTATTAGGATATAACTGATGAGCCAAATCTTTAACAATTATTTAGATATATCTAACTATTAAAATTTATTTGGATGATCACTTCATGACATACCATTATCCTTGGCCCTATACAACAACTACGGCTATCTGTATGCATGTCCCCAGCCAATTCATCAACATCTTATTTCTTCATACAATCTCAATACAAAATAGGTTGTTTGGTTATAAGAAAAAAGGAATTAATCGCACTCAGAAAGCTACAATGTATCTAATATGAAAAGAAAAATTCCATGTATGGATAAGGTTTAGGGGATTTAAGCAACACATCATAAGCAGTGTTTGGGGCTGAAATGCTTATACCATTCTAATAATTTCTATCCACTCTTAAGAAACTGATATAGGACAAGAAAATAAATTTCTAAAAAATCATCAACATTTATAATCAGTGTTAATTTTCATATTTTCTAACCTTAGATGTGACTATTCTATACACTGTAGGTAAGGATCATATCACTGTCAAGTCTGAGACAAAAATCTCCAAGGTAGTTTATTCATCATCACTACTACTGTTTAGAGATTCTCGGGCTGGCTAATGTCATTGACAATGGCACCAATAAACTCCAAATATACCAGACTTCTCTTCTTCCTTTTGACCCTTTTATTTGTAAAAGCATCTAAGCTGATGCTACTTTTTTTCACTCTGATGGGCAAATCTTCAACTATAGTCCACAGCATCATAAATAACTAACTTGTAGTGAACATGTGCTGTCAGTATTGCTTATCGCATACCACTGATGCAAGTGGCACTTTTAAAGTGAATTTTGTATCGACTATCGATGGGGTTGAGTAAAATAAATTTATACCAATTCTGAGGTTGGGTAACTAGAAAATTCACCCTACTCGAGACTATTTTGATTGTGAATGAGGCTTAGGGCTTATGAAATGAATCCATATACAACTAAGGTGAGGAAGCGATATGAGAAATGATTTTTGCAGTTTTTTTTTGTTGACAGATACAATTCTTTGATGAATTGCAGTGAGTAATCTTTGCAGTTCCCGTGGAGGCCAAAGGAGCCAAAATCAATAAAAAGTGACAATACTCAGTCTTTCTCATCTGCAATCAACATAGGAAACAGTGACAGCATATTTTTTTGGAGATATAAGGACAAGCAGAGTAATTAATGGACAATATTATTTTGCAGCATCACAGTGAAAAATAATGTGCTTGTATGCAAACCGTTCAAGGTGACGTAAGGGTCACTCAACCAATCAAAGAGATTAAGACATCAGTTTTGAGTTTAATGATATTTTTAAAAAATCTTTACACCCCAGATAAAATCTTGTGAAAAACAGACCTTCCAAGTCAAACACCTCTCACGCCAGGCAATCATGATCACAATTAGTTCTCACGTGTGAAATTAGTCATTAAAACTCTAAACTCTATCATGTATAATACTATGAAAGTGAAGGAAACTGCATTTTCTGGAGCCAAAATTTGGGGGGGAGGATGCCTACAGACCCTCTGAAGTCATTCACACGCCCATCACTCACCTAACCTTGGCGTCTCTGGAAAAAAGGGCATCGATATCAGGCATGATACTTAAAAAAAGCTGTTTTATTTCATAAGCACACAACTCAACATATTAACATCAGCACATTTGTCAGCTTATATAGATATAAATTAACTTTATTGAACAATTAATTTTGGTTAAGAAAAACAACAATCTTTGATAGAGACATTTAAAAACGTTTTACCAGTGCGCAGGCAGGCTGAAAGGAACTGTATATGGTTATCAAAACCAAAGGAAGAATGGCAGTTTCTTTATCAACAAGTACCAGTATAAACTTCAAACAGTTTTTGTGTGTAACAGATTGCAAATACCTCCTCTAAACAGATTTGTGTGTTTGATGTGTGAATGAGTACACAATGCATGAATGCATAATGACTGAATAAACCTTTTTAAACAGCTACATAACAGGTGACTGTTCACTGGTCAGTGCTGGCCAAAAAGGTATTTGCTCAATCATATTGTCTTTGGCCTTAAAAAAATTTAATCTAATGGTGTTCTGTCACAGCCTCTTTTGGTCCCTGACTGGCTGCTAATTCAAGCCCTGTGTAGTGTACACAGTGTATGAAAATATTTGAATAAAATTCACCTTAATGAGTTGTTATATTTATACATAATTTACAAGGCTCATCTACATCACATGTTGCTCATCTACTGAGCAGGAAGTGAAACAAAAGTCTGGCTGACAAGTATGGTAGTTATTTTAAACTAAGTTAAATTGGATTGCAGGTTTTCAAGCAATTCAGTGATTCTTGTCCAGGAAACCCTTGTGGTATGAATGCACCAACATCCACGAGGCACCATGGCAATCCCATGCTATAGTTGAATGAAATGCAATGTTCGACAAAACAGTCACATATTCACACAGGGCAAATAGACTGTACACTGCGCCAAAGAAAAACATGTGTCAAGGAATCATAAACACTAATCATGTTTGTGCAATTTTTCCTCAAGCCTAGAAATGAAATTTTTTCCAATGTTTCGGGTCAACCTTTTATAAGTACATGACTTAATGTGGGGTTGGTACATTTCACTGACTCCTAGTCCATGGACCACCAAAATGGACTTCCCATGAACTACCAAAATGGACTTCCCATGGACCACCAAAATGGACTTCCCATGGACTACCAAAAACGGACTTCCCATGGACCACAAAATGGACTTCCCTGCATGGACTACCAAAATGGACCATCTCTTTTTCCTTTTTTTCCAATTAAACAAACATAGGTATTATTGTTTATTATTTTTTTTAGATGAAGTGTATGGTTGATCTTAATGCTAATGCTTATGATCCAGTGTTTGGACACTTCTAGAAAATAAATAATTCTAGAGGTGTCCAAAGGTGTCTAATGGTGTCTACAGGTGTCTAGGTGTGCCTAGATGTGTTCAAGAGGTGTCTTAAGGTGTCTTGAGTTACACAGAGATGTTTTTAAAGCACTTCTGGATAACTTTTGAACACCTCTATACACCCTTGGACACTTCTAGATATGAGTAAGTTTTAGAGAAGTCTAGAGGTGTCCAAAGATGTCTAATGGTGTCTAAAGGTGTCTAGGTGTGCCTAGATGTGTTCAAGAGGTGTCTTAAGGTGTCTTGAGTTATACAGAGATGTTTGTAAAGTACCTCTGGACACCTTTTGAACACCCCTATACACCCTTGGACACTTCTAGATACAAGTAGGTTTTAGAGAAATCTAGAGGTATCCAAAGGTGTCTAGAGGTGACCAGAAATGCCTAGACACCTCTGGACATCTTTTTTACACATCTAGACACCCTTGGACACCTCTATAATTATATAAGGTATTTTTAGAGATGTCTAGAGGTGTCCAATAGGGGGCTATGTATTGGTGTCTAAAGGTGTCTAGAGGTGTCCAGAGATATCTAGACACCTCTAGACACCTTTTCCGCACCTCTAAAAACTACTGGTAGATGTGTCCGAGGGTGTCTAGAGGTGTCTAAAAGGTATCCATATCAAACGCTTGTCATTTCCCATACACAACACAAGCACTCAAAGGATACTTCCAGGCTCACAGTACCAGTTGTGTCTGAAGAAAAAGCAAACTGCTAAAGCAAATGATGAGTAATTTGTCAAGAGAAGTACAACCTTCCATCTAAATGACTGTCGCTCCTGTTTATGAAAAAAGAATCATTAATAAGTATTAATATACAGTACCTGCAGATGACCAAAATATTTTTTATTTTTACTTTTTTATTATTTTCTATTTACAACATTTGCTGTAGATGCCGTACTCAGCGGGAGCACAGACAATATGACATGTGGTTCCCTCTAGGCCTTGTTCCCTTGGTTAGTGGACAAAAGTTAAAAATGTGCAAAAATACAATCATGAAGAGGTGCTTTCTAAAGTTACAAAATATATAAACAGAACTGAACAATTATATTAATAATGACAAACACGAAAAAATCATTAACACATAATTAATACAAAATACAAAGAAAAAATTGATATTTTGGCAAAATTTGGAAAGATATATTGAGCTGAGATGTAGAGCAGATGAAAAGACTGCATACAGATGAGAGATTTGGTCTGTGGCAGAGTGGACAGATAACATGCCAGGTACTGCCAAGAAAAACATTATTTTGTTAAGGTTGTACTTGCATGTAATGTTTGGATAAGACTACCTGGTCAGTGGCAGAATTCAGAGAATACTTTCAACACAATTTTATACTGTATATTGCAGAATACCACCATAGGGCTCCTGATTTGGAGTCCACCACTTTACTTAAAAAAATCTACCTGGGAGGGCACTCCCATACTAACAGGGGCAGATCTAGAGATGCTTGTTGTACCTCCTGGGGGTTAAAATTACAGATTTTGGTGCCA
>JANSTQ010153796.1:0-10170 GCA_026167885.1 Bergia puertoricense
AGAAATTATTTTGCTTTTAAAAAAAACCTCTGCCCCCCCCCCCCCTTCCCCCTGCAGTATACATAATGAATGCAGCCTAAGGCGGCACGGTTCTTCTTCCTGCTACGCTTCTCCTCAAGGGTAGGTGTGCGTGAGGCCTCGAATGATGAGACAGACTGGTGAACAGTGTCAATAATTTTTTTCCCCAACCACAAAACACAGCCAATTTGCAGGGTTTTCTAGTGACAAAAACAAAAACAGCTGTTCGTTTATTTCTGACAATTGCCCGCATGTCACTCTTTCACTCCGCAACATCAGGCACAGCAACCTCGCAGTTTATTAAAAGAGTCTCCAATTTCCAAAGATTTTTATGTTAATTTATGTGTAGGCGCAAGAACAATTTAAGAATAGGCCCTTTGTAGGATTTTGGTCACGAGACCGCTGGACACAAAACTTTTTGGTTCCAAGTATTTTTCTTCCGTAGAAGAGTACGCGTAGACCAAGCATTTTTTAAAATCAATTTAAAGTGCACCTAACTCTCAGCCACCGTTAACTTTTATAGCCTGTCAGAAACTCAGCAAAGATGCGAAATCGGTTTCCCTGCCGACGTCACAGACCTAACTCGGACCTAGCTTCCTTACCGCTTGGCAGTGAAACAAAGCGGCGCGCATTTCGCAATTTTTGAAAAATCATAGAAAATCGAAGAAAAATCGTGTAATGATAATTTTTTTTACCAATGTAATGAGGAGAAAAATAATTTTTTTGAGGGTTAAAAATAAAATTTGGGGTTAGGTACACTTTAAAATGTGAAACTTTGTACCTGTTACTAGTGTTGGTTGGTAAGCATCAGTTTCAAATTTAAAACAGTGGGCCAAAATTGTTTAAAAATAATGCTTGGTCTTATTGTACTCTTTTACAAAATAAGAAAAATGCTTGGAACCAAAAATTTTGCATTTCCACTGCTAAATTGTAAAAATCAAGAACGACGAGGTTCAGTCAAAATGGTTCTTATAAAAAACATCGTGTAACTACTTGTCTACACAGCCACTATTTTGTTATGCAGACTGTGGCAAGTATTCTATCTTCCAACTTCACAACGACTAGTCAGGCTGGTCAACGTTTGAGAATTTTATTAAGTTTTAAGCCTCTTCTGGGCTGCAACATTTCACAGTGAAAACAAACAGTTCACAAAACATACATTTAAGTATAATTTATGCAATAAATTATTTTGATAAGTTTTTTAATCCAACTATATTTTTTAATACAACGTGGAAAAAGAAAGGTTTTAAAAGCAATTCAGCATCAACTGTGATGAAGTTAAACCCAGATCAAATGAGCATGGGAGGTAAATGATGAGAATCGAATGAATCTTTTGCTCAATATCAAATGAGAAAAAGAAAATTTATATGATTAATTATTATTGGCAAATTAGTGTAGTTCTCTTAAAAAATGTAAACATTTTGATGAAATTAAAGCAATGAAATTAACTCATCAGCCCTCTTGTGCTCATATCATCAGTTCATTGGGTATTTTGTCCTAGAATGTTACTGTACTCCAAGCTACCTGAATACACAGACAACACAAGTGCACTCAAAAAACGGTAGCTGTTAATACAAAAATGAAATATCAACCACTAGACTAGTAACTGTCCAGCCATAAGTTTTAACAAAACACAACTTTTCTAAAAAAAATAAAATCTGAAAGGGAATTATGTTTATTTCTACATCTAAGTTAGTTGAAAAAGCTCTATTTTATGCCCAGGCATATACTTGAATACTGTATCTGTCAGCTCAAATACAAACATTCACTTATCGAAGAATAAAATATTTAGTTGTTGAACACAATGGTATGTATTAATAACTGCAGCTGTGAACTGTGAACCAGTTTGAGGTGATTACAACTGCATAAAATGTGAGCAATTAAGGCTTATTTGATTAGCTTCAAAGTTCACCTATTAATCTCAAAGTTTATAAAAGTATGAGAAACCTTGATTTGAAATAGGATTGGTGTAAGTCTCCATGAACTACTGACTTTAAATAATTTCTTGAAGATTTTAATTGCTGGCAGATTTTTCTTTAGTATTTCAGGAAAAACTAATATTAAAGAGCAATTTTTCTACAGTAACTTTGGGTGATAAGTTTTATCAATAGAGATGCAGAAACATTTCTATCCTGTACACACAATTGCAATAATATTGAAAGTTGCTTTTTGTTTCAAGTTGAAAAATATTTTCTACATCAAAATGCTATAAAGAAAGAATCGTAATAAATGAATAATTCTACTGTACATAATTATTTAAAAACTACAGAAACAGCATAAAGTTTATAATTATCTAATTTATAATGCTATAAATACAAATAGATGTTCGGTGTCAAAACTGGCATTTGTGATTTGAAAAGAACATTTTTATCTGGCAAAGACCTTCATGCAAATTCAGTATTTGTCACAGTTACACGCATAATACTCTTGTTTGAAACCTATCACAAAATCTACTCCATGAATTAGCAAATGATAGAAAAAGTAACTCACTCTGAAGCTGACCCATTCCCTCCCTGCTTTTTGTTTGCCTTAAATTTTGTATCACTTTTTTCCTTTCAATTTAGGCAAATCATTACAGTTCATATCCATCATAGTTGATAGAACCAACTGGTTGTCAAGCTCAACAAACTTCAAAAGGAGTGTACAAAGCTGCTTTGTTTTATGTTGAACAAACCGTGACCCTGCACATTGTTTTATTTTACATGTGAACCCAAATGTTTCTACTGGTTAGTGGTTCATTTGTATTTCAATACCTTTTGTGTTTTGTGCAGGGTCAAGGCTAACAAACAAAAGAGTTAGAGAACAAAAACATATAACAAAGAACTAACTGAGTTTAATAACCAGTTTGTTCTATTTACTGTGATATCCACAAAGAGCAAAATTTGTTTTGGCACTGCTGGGATTAGATGAGATCAGACAGGTCCTACCACTGGAATAAAGTAAGAGGTGGTTGCAAAACAGCACAACTTACCACTCAGTAATTTTATACCTAACTTTGTTTTTGATTTTGATATTTTTCTCAATCTGAAAAAAATCCCTAATTCCAACTAATTTCTTGTGCAACTAAGAAAAAACATGATGCAAACCACTGCACTGTTTGTTAAGACCCAGGTTCTGGGGTCAATAACATGGCATACACCAGGTACTTCATATAATTCACTCGAAAGATAAAAGTTTTTGTGGTGCAAATCACAAACATTTCTGGATCATTCTATGTTACTTCACCTATAGTATCCACGTGTAATGAAAGTATATCAAATTGTGATTGTACCTTCTAGCTGTGTAAGCTTGTTCTTGTTAGAGCAAAGCCACAAAAGGAAACTAAACACAGAAAAGAAATCTCGGAGTACTCAGTTAATCTAGGATTTTTGACCCTTAATTTCACTGTACTGAAGGAAAGAGTTATTTGTTTTTCAATCTGCAATGTATCTATAAAGATAAGTTTACTAGTAAAAGCTAAAACTTTCCTGAGCCATGTGGTTCATAAGGCTGGTGCTTATCTCTGGTTTCTGTAGTGTTAAGTGGATGAGAGTCCGTGACTCCCCCTGGACAGGACACTAATCCATTGCAGGTTAGCCCCCAGCAGAAGCCGGTACTCATTTATACAGCTGAGTCGACTGGAACAAGTCGAGTAAAGTGCCTCGCTCAAGGACACAACACAGTGGTCAGGTTGGGGTTTGAACTCATGACCTTCAGGTTATGAGTCAGACACACTAACCACTTAACCACTGTGCCACAAGGTTACTAGTAAACAGGCTTCTGGGTTTATAAGTTTTTGAAAAATTGGAGACCAAAATGTGTTGGATATTCTGGTTTTTAGGTGAATTGACATAGTATGATCCTTCTACCTGAAAAGACAAAAGAGTTGCTTTCTTTAACCCTTGAAGCCCGAGCATTTTTTATAATTTAACCTAAGAAATTAAATTCAAGTTATAGGTGAGTTCTAATGCAAAATATTGGCATGCAGGAAATGAGTACTATAAATTATATTGAAGTGCTTGTTCAACTGTGCCAGGTCTATTAAATTTTTAATATCTTTAGAAATTTCACTGGGGCCTTGGATTTTAGCCATGGGGGTCTGCAGTGATTTCTGGGAATTCAGTTATTACTTTTTTCATCAAAACTAAAATGTTACTGCTTTGTCAAAATCTAAGTGTT
This sequence comes from Bergia puertoricense, assembly GCA_026167885.1. NCBI lineage: Eukaryota > Metazoa > Cnidaria > Anthozoa > Zoantharia > Parazoanthidae > Bergia > Bergia puertoricense. Next base: position 4,177 of record JANSTQ010153796.1, read on the forward strand.
ATACACATTTTTTCCTGATTCTAACCATGAAGAATGAGAGGTCAAATTGATTTGTTGCTACTTTTAAGCTGCAGTTTCAATCCAGACAATTCATACTTAGTACTTAACAAAATTTCTAGGGAAACTAGAAACATTCCATCTAAAACTTTACTAGCAAGAATTTTTTTGTTTGTGAACAATATGCAATTCTGCATTTTTTAAATTTCTTAGAATATTTCAACATATCAAATGCAGCAATGGAGCTGTTAGCAATTTTTTTGCATGATATTAAAAGTTTTGCCAAGTAAATCATGTTCATGAATGTTTTCTTCAAAAATTAATAAATAAATGCAAAGGGATCTATGGTAACTACAACAGAATTACAATCATGAGTGATAAAAATTTTAAAGGAAAATACAAACTGAGTAAGCAATAAGTCAAATGGGGAAGTTCTTTGAAGCATGTGGCAACACAGCCCAGATTCACGTGAAACAAATATAGACAAGTGTAATCTAAGCTTTTTTGGCTTCAAATGACAATTCAGTTAACAAATTAATGTACATTCTAATAACTTCACTCTAATAACTTGTTCAAGAAAATAAAAATGATCACTATATATTTGCTCCAGTAAACACTCAATTTAAAGATACTGTCTGCATACTACATATTATGTTAAATAAATACAGATTTGTGACATAATGAATACTCTTCTCTCCTCTGAAATTCAATATTCCTCCATAAATATCAAATCATATCAATCTTCAAAATTCTTATTCATCTACAGGCAAATTTGCCTCACATGATACCCTGTTACACATTCTGGGGAATTAATGCCTCCAATTCATCTGCGGAGCGATACAGAAAGGCAGCGCTTTCTCTATAACCGGCAATTAGCTGTCGGATGGCTGTGATTTCACTGGGGTTGAGCTGGTTTTGAGTCAGCACTTTTGGTTTGTGGATGATTGGTCCTTCTGTGAAGCAAAATACAAAAAACACAAGTCATACATTCAGTCAAACAGCACTTCCAATAATAATTATAATAATAAAAATAATATTAATAAATCATAATAATAACAGTTAACAATAATAATAATGAAGATGCTGCTGATAAAAATAATTAAAATTTGCACAGCACTATTTAGAAAATGACCAAAAGCGCATTACATTTCAAATATTAAATTAAAATTGGTACAGCACTATTTAGAAAATGACCAAAAGTGCACTGCATTTCAAATATTAAAACTTAACTATTGGTATTGAAATATTAAAACTACATATTAAAAAGATGAGTTCTGATGGACATTTAAAACTGTTAACCCTTTCAGCCCTAGCCAGTTTACCAACATCTGTTTTCTCCCTACAATTAATATCACTACAAAGTAAGTTGTTTGGTTGTGAGAATAAAGGAAATGATCACACACAACAAGCTATCTAGTATGAAAAGCAAAATTCTCCCAAACTGTTTAAAAGAGAAGTATGGATACAGCTTAGGAGAATTTAGCAATACACCATATGTCGTGTTTGGGGCTGAAAATTGTGAAAAATAAGAGCATGAAATGACCAGAGGTTGTCTCTACTGTTCTTGGAGATTTAAGAAAAAAATTTTGTGTGTTGGTTGGGACATATCCCATACCACAGATGAGTTCAACCCTTTCAGCCCCAACCACTTTGTCAACATTTATTTTCACCTTACATGATCCACTCAAAATAGGTTGTTTGGTTAGTACGTGAATAAAGGTATTGATAACACACAGCAAACTACCTAATTAAGATGGAAAGCAAAATTCTCACAAACATTTCAAAAGTCACCAAGAGATTTCGCACTGATAGTTTGTAACTTGTGTGCCAAGCTCAGACGCAACAAAATGTTTTATGCTGACTGACAAATTCTCCCTGGAAAAGTATACAGGTCTGTTACCCTGTTAAAATCACCCCCCCTCCAAAAAAACCCCTTAATACCCTGTTTACCAATGTACATGTATATTGAAACACCTTTCCCTATAGGGCTGCACATCATGGTATAGCCCATACACTGTACAGGTCTATTCCCTCAGCCCCTCTCCCATGGCCCATTACATACAGGACTTGACAAAAATGCTGGCCCGATGGCCCCAAGGCACTTTTTACCCCTTCAGATCAGTGTGGGCCAGTAACTATTGAAAAAAAGGAGTCCCAGTGGGGCCAGCAACTCTTTTAAAAAGTCACTTTGTGAATTCCGTCAATAAGAAAATACCTGGTCAATTTTTTATGACTAAGCTATAAAAGCTCATTCAACATTGTAACTCAGACAGTGTCAACTTATGATCTCTGTGAAACTGACAAAGAAGAGATTGTACAGGCTGCCATCATGTTTATTTGACTTTTGCCATAGTTCAATTTTTCACACTGGGCCAGTGGAGTTTCATGCTGGGCCAGTAAGTTTTGAATTTTACTGGACCAATGGGCCAGTGACCTAAAAATTAATGCTTAATGTCGAACTCTGACATTCATGATCATGCCATTTCATCATGAATATAGTGTTTTCAAATGTAAATCAATCATGTTTTTCTGTTGAAAAAAAACATGCTTTCTAACTGACAGTAAGTTCCTTCAAAAGAATATTACTCCAGAACAATAAATTAGATTTATACAATTTGAAGTTGACAAAAAAAGTTCCATAAAAACCAAAAAAGTCTGGCCTTTCAAAGAATTTATGTACAATTCAAATACAATCTACATTGTATAATATTCATAACTTATCTTCAGTTAATCCATGAATGTAAATCTGTACAATGTACAATTACCACAGATGATGGACAAAATTAATAATTCCTTAAAACACACTCTTACCCGGTGCTTTCTCAGGAGTGCAGACAGGAGCAGGTACTGGTGAATGTGTATTCATGTTGGTGGTGGGCGAAGGTGCTGCTGCAACAGAATTGAATGGTGCTGCCATGTTATCAGGGTCCATGCGTGAACGCTTGTTCTCAACTTCACTGGCACAGGCTGATGCCAATATGTTCTGAAGAGTCGGACAGAAAAAATTATGTTGTGGAAATAGATATTTTGGTTTTCTTTAAGATAGAAGATAAGTGTTGCAGTAAGTTTACTATTTTTGAGTTCAACTGGAATGAAATTATAAAAGGTGCTAGATGACTCCCATTAGTCAATACTGTTCAGGTAATCCAGCACAATGTGACAGTGTGTTGTCATGTCAATGAGGGACAACAGTCTTATACAGTACTGTTAAATGTTGGTTATACATGTAACTCCCCCTGTTTATAAACTTCTCAATATTTATTACAAGCCCACGAGACAGCTAGCAATCAGACCTGTTAAGTAGAGATACACCTTACACTAGCTGTGTCTTGTATTTACTGTCATCTGTGAGTTTGTCTTGTGTTAAATTTAGAAACTCCATACAAAATATTATAAAGCTAGGATTTGGAAGTACATTAAGTCATGTTTTAAAAAAAGATACAAACTTTTACCCCAGCACATGTATACAACCTGGCTTGTAGGTCCTTTTCATAGTGCAATTGTAACATGTTTCAGAATTCTTATTTTCATTTGACCAAAACATACATGTGGCTGTAGCAGAGAGTTTTGTCAAAACTTTCCAAATTTCATAAATTGCAATCAGTGTCTGAGTTAGTGTACAATTTGCAGACTGTCAATTTCAATTTAGTAGAAAGTGTTTCCAAAAGTCTTCACTCCAATTAAGAACATTTTTAAAACTCTCTGTTGTTGGTGACAGATATATATATGTTCCATGACTGTTCTGGTTTGTACTGGAGGCAAAATCTATACAAAAGTGAATAATTCATGAAATACAAACACTTGTATGTGTAGGGCCCCAAAACTCGTGTGTTTGAGGGATGGAGGGAAACCATTTATATACTTTTAGACATTATGGATGTAAATTTAATTCTTAGATCCTAGAGAATCCCTTAAGCGGGTCAACTATTTAACACTTGGGACTTGGGGGGGAGGGGGGGGGGTAATTTTGAAAAACAAAAATACTTTGGAAATAATTTTTTTTGACAAGCTAAGTTTCGCCTTAAAGCCTCTCACTTTGAATAAAGGAAATTCCTGCAGCAATTCAGCAAAATAAAAAAATCTTGCACAAACAAGATCAGTGACCTTCCTTTCAAGAGTTTTGGACAAGGAAATGCATATAGTTCATTTAGGAGACTGATTCTTTTGAAAAAATTAATAAAAGTTGTGTAACTTACATTCACTTGGGCCATCTGGGCTGCAGACATATTAGGGTTTGTGCTCTACAGAAAATTCAACAAATTTCAGCCTTAATGAGTCACAATTTATAGGAATTAATCTACACAATCTGCCACTAGAGCTATGTTTTTAAGGTTCTTTTTAACACTGTGTCTGTGACACAACTGAACCTAGGGTATTTATTTAAGTACATAATTATCTTATTTTATAAGTTTAGGATTCCAACAGAAAAAAGGACCATTTAGAACTGTTTATTTACTGTTCCTTTACTGTTCAAAGCAGTGGGTCATTGTGTCTTACTGCAGAGTACATGTAGGAAGACATGGCCAGTTTATTCCAAGGGGTACGTCTTTTCTAAGATATGCTTTTTTAAGTGCTCAGGGTATACAATTTTTTCCTGGATCTGTCCTAAACAGGGTTCTAGTACTGGATTTTGACTGCCAACAATACTTTTTTAGATCGCAAACTGGGTATCATTTTTACTTGCAGCCATACACTTCACAATCAGGGTCAGATTGGCACCCCCTAATGAAACATCAGTTCAGTCACCCTTTTCTCCCCATAAATGTACATGATACAGTCACAGTTTGTTTAGCACCATTAACACTTTGTAACAGTTAGTATTATTCTGTTAGTGTTGTATTAAGTACATCTGTATTAAGAACAGGCCTTAAAAGTCATCTAGGTAGAAGTAAAAGAAACTTCTTTATTTGGTTTGGTTTGAGAAGGCTTAACATTTGATCAATTGTACTCCATACTTTTTGAGCACTAGAGCAAAATCTACAACACTTTCTTCTATCTTAAAATAATTATTATAGTCTGGCATTAGCATCCCTGGTCCTCCAATATGGATTTATGTTCACATTCAGGGTTGTCAAAAAAACCCAACTGGCAACTTTTGACCACCTACTGACAGTGGTATGAATGCCAGCTAAAAACTTGTTTTAATATATTTCTATGCAGGTTTTGCTGGGAGACTTGTACTGTCTACTATCACAGGCAAGCCTTTTACTTCAAAACATAATGACACCCCTGGAACTATTTGATACATATACATCACATGACTTCCTAAATAACCATAAACCCAAAGAAAATTTGTAAAGGTGTGGGGTGTTAACTTGGTTGATAAGATCTTAAAGGTCCTGGGTTCAATTTGTGCATCGGCCATGGAGTTGAATATTTTGACACCATCCACAAATATCTGGATATTTTGAAAATGAAGATTTTTCTCTCTATTTTAGTTTTCCTTCCACACATAAATGGCTTTTTCAAGCACTGAAAACAGAGATTTTCGAGAAAGCTCTCCAGAGTGGATTTTTGTTGAAAATGCTGGTTTATCATTTTTGTGTGGATGGATGAAAACAGAGGTTTACGAATATGATGGCATCATAGACTGAGTCCAGTCTATTCTGCTCTGCATTATATAAGGGACTATTGTATTTCCATCAATTTATCGTTTTTGTGTGGGTGCATGAAAGCAATTCAAATACGCTACATGTGGATGCACATTTTTATGAAATCTGAGAAGCACATTATTTTCCATTTTCAAAAATATACAGATTAGTGTGGACACGGCCTTAGGTGACCTATCTTTTGTTATTTTTCAGAATCTCAAGGAGGATGAGAAGAGAAGAAGAGAAGGGGAATTGGGAGTGAATGGAGAGGAAAAATTGAAAGTGGCTTAATTAAAGTTTCTAGTTAAAATTGATCAGAAATGGAACTGAATTAAAGTTTCTAGTTAAAATTGATCAGAAATGGAACTGAATTAAAGTTTCTAGTTAAAATTGATCAGAAATGGAA
>JANSTQ010153807.1:0-11460 GCA_026167885.1 Bergia puertoricense
ATTTAGTTATCTTCAAAACTACGCATATTTGTCCTCTTTAGTCTTTTTAACCCATAAATAACTAAAACCACTGTGTAGTAGCAGGAAAAACATGGTCATTGCATGAATTGTTTAAATATTTTTCAAATTGTGACTGGAGAAAAAGCATTCTCAGTTTTTTATAGGAATGCCTATTCTTGGAGTTATTGAACGTTTTTAACCATTCGAAACAAGATGCTGTCCTCATATATATGTATAACGTGTTCAGTTAATTTCTTCTAATTCTTGTTTGTTTAATTATGTATCTGCATATGCACAAAGGCAGATCCCACACAGTGCGAAATGGCACGTTTCCGTGAACGTTTTCATGACGGAAACGTGTCGTAAATGTACGTTTCCGTTGCCTGAAACTCATGTTTCCATCACGGAAACATGACGTTTTCTCATGTTTCCGTTATGACGGCTACGTCGGAAACGGACACATTGTTGTCCGTTTCCGTCGTGTTTCCGTCGCCGTTTTCACATGTTTCCGTTGGATTTCCGGGCAACCGTAAATGTGGGAATCCGTTGCACGTTTCCGTTGAACTTTTCAAAATGCGAAATTGGTACCATATATCTGTCGAATTGCAGCAGCTCGTCTTTCAAAATGTATGGCACACTCGATGCTTTTTGATGAAAAGCAAATTAAGACTGAAATTGTTTTCATAAACTGCTAAACAGCCATCGTGTTTTATATTTCAATTCACATAACCACTTCCCCTTTTCCCTCCCGAAGTCCATATCTATCATTGACGAAGGACGTCCTGTTTCTAACTATAGTGTCGTTTTGTTTTTAAAAATTTCTCGATAATTCAAATTTGGGCAGAATAGACAGCGAATCATCATATTATTATTGGATCATTATGATGTACTGACACAACAATCTACAGTCATTCACTCTTCCAAGGTTTTATTCCATTAACATTTAATAACAAATATACACTCGTTTTCTTAATGAAAGTGATTACGTATTAATACATCTCTTAATATAAAAACATGAACAGTAAGTTCTTCAGTATATACTGACAGTTCAGCTGTCATTAATACATGCATCATTGGGAAATAGGATAGAGTTAAGCGTGGGGCAAACAACGCCACACTGTAAAACACCTCTCTGTTATGCAAACTATGATGAGTGGGAGTCGTTGAAGCATTACGTCTCTTCCGCGACGAAGAGGATGAGTGAGAGTGAACAATGGGAAATACACACAACACACTATAGGTAACTATAGCTACATGCACCTACAATGCTTTCATACTTGGTACAATCATCACGGTCGTTGTTGGAGCATTACATGGGCTTGTGTCCCATTGTGATGATCCAAGGACGTTTGGTGCGATTTTCTGGAGCTGCTGCTTCCTGTTGTACGTGTAGTGAACAAGGTTTAGTTATATATTTACCTAAAATATGTGAACAGTCTTAAATAATGTATGAGATAAGGAAATTGTAATTTTTGAAGACCGATATACACGGAGATGAGGAAACTAATTTTCGAAGACTGATGCGCTGTGTAAATTATATTGGAAATAGAAAAGGTTACAAGTGAAATGAGGTGAAGTCAAATGAGTCAATTTCAAAAGTGCCCATCCCCCGAGCAGACCCCCGGGCATTTGACATTAATTTTTTTTGCCCATTTTGGTCAAATATCCCGCTACGAAAGCCCTTTCTTTGGTCAAATGCCCCGCTCTCGAGGGATTCCTTAAGGGTCATATGCCCGGTCCCCAGAAGCGGCCAGATCCAGACCGGTTTCCGGAAATCTTTCTTCAACACTGAAATTTTTACTTTTTCTATAATGGGACTATAAAAAAGCATGAAAAACAAATTGTTGGTCAGCGTCAAAGTCAAGATCTGAATAGTTTCCTGGGTAGCATGGCCCAAATCCTCCAACCAACGTATGCTTTAACGCTCACAAGTTTGGGATCTGGTGCGAGATTTTCTTGGTTCCATTATTGCAGAAAGGGACACCAGTTATAAGGAGAAGCACGTTACAATTGCATGTAACAATCGAATATATTCATTAAAATGGTGTAATGTAATTGAAACAGCAGTCTCAGTTGTATCACAGATTGACAAAACCGCTCTTCAGTATATAAAAAGAAAAAAAACCCAAGTAAGTCTCCTGTAAGTATTAAACATGTAATGCCTCTGCAAAAGTAGGCAGCAATCTCCTAATTGACCGTTCTTGTAATTTATATTCTTGTATTGTATTTTTTATTTTTGTTATATAATACTTCACCGATTTCACGAGGCTACAAAACAGAAATGACGGTATAAAAACTGCTGCGAAGTTTAATTCCAGTGTCAAATGCCCTGTGTTCGCGATCTGAATAAGTGTAAAATTCCCGGTTATTCCGGACTTAACTCAAGTTAAATCCCTGGGGGGGGGATGGGCATTTTTGGAATTGACTCATATATAAATAAATAATTGGGCTGTTTTCTTTATTCTTCAGCAAAATGTCATTCCACCTCTTGACGTTTCTTAACTGGACTGGGTCAGTACTATAAAATATAATTTTTTCAGAGACACATATCAATATATTTTGCTTGTTGCCCATATACCGGCACGGGCTAACTGAATCCGTTAAACTTGACATCAAATATTCGTCTAAAACCAATTGTAGAATTCTGAAGAGCCTATTTCGCGTTGTGTTTTTAAACATGAACTTAAAACTTCCTACTTGCCGATATAATAAATCTGTTAGCTCGTTATAGACGAACATGTGCCGTTACGTTTAACACCACACAGATATATTTGTTAGGGGTTTGACATTAGCAATTGGGGATCTTTAAGGGGGTCACTTAGACAAAAACTTGCATTAGTTTTCTAAAACTTGGCATTTTTATAAACTAGAGAATGATTTGGTTGTCGCTGAAATAGACAAACAAAAATAATGTTTCATATCTTTAGTTGGAGGTGTTAAGGGTTGGCACCACAATGCAACATTACACGCAATATTGCACGCAATTGTTACAATCAAGTGTGGCCACCCTCTGAAATTCGATCAAATTGTTGCGCGCAATGTTGTACAAGTAGAATCGGATTCTACTTCTGCAATATTGAGCGCAATTTCAATGGTGGCCACACGATGCAATTTAGCCGTTGCGCGTAATATTGCGTGCAATGTTGCATCGTGTGGCCAGCCATTTACTCCACTTTTAGGTAAGTGCAATACTGATTAGTGGCCGAGCGGTTAGCGTGTCTGACTCTTAACCTAAAGGTCGTGAGTTCCAACCCTAGCCTAATCACTGTGTTATGTCCTTGAGCACTGCTCGACTTGTTCCAGCATACGTAGTTCAACATTTTAGTAAATACCGGCTTCTTCTGGGACTAACCAACGATGGATTAGTGTCCTGTCCAGGGGCAGTCACAGACTCTCATCCATTTAACACTGAAGAAACCGGAGATAAGCGCTGGCCTTATGAGCAACTTGGCTTGCGGAAAGATTTAGCTTTTAGCAATTACCATGCGAGGTATTTTAGGGCATTTTCCAAATTTTCCAACGGGCATCACCGAAAATAAACAAAGGAAGTAAGCCTCCCCCCACCCCAGCTTCTGGGTTTAATAATTTCATTTTTTAAGCAGAAATTAGGTAGACTGTTATAAGATATCTAAAACTGACCTAAGTGCTAGGCATGTACGAACAACGTACTTTGAGAAATGATTGTTTCTCACCGACTCTTTTGTTTCCTATGAAGAATCGAATTATCAAGGTTTAATGTACCGTAACGTCTTTGAATTAGAAGAATAGTTTAGCTCAGATATCTATCAGTACCTTGAGATCTTTCTCTAGCCAATCATATTGGTTAGGAATCTACTGAAACCCAAACTCGAGCCAGAAATAAACTTCTGTAGAAATGCTTATAATATGGGCTGGGCCAATATTCCAACTGTCAAAACAAAATGCAACCAATTTATCAGTGTTTTATAGACATGTAAGTTTTGACAATTGAGTGTTCTGACGTAAAATAGTCCCATACAAATATTTATTGAATAAACTATTCCTTTTACATACTGGAACTATGTTCTTTTGCTGAAAACCAGACGTAATCAGTTTTGGAATGAGGACAATATTTCTTCTTTGGTTCCATTAAGTCAATCAAAAAAGTAAATACGACTTACTGTAGTCCAACATTATAAATAAATAAATAAATAAATAAATAAGTAAGTAAGTAAGTAACTAGTAAGTATTAGTAAGTAAGTAAATAAATGACTAAATAAATAAATAGTTAAACAATTAAGGCCCTGTCTATCCGGAGTATTCTAGTAAACGCATAAATCTTTATCCGTTTAGGCCTTCCATACGAGAAACGATGAAAACGATCACCACATTTTTGTTTTCGAGTTTTCATGTGGACACCCACAAACAAGAAACTTTGGTCCACGGGCGACCCACTGGCTTGTTATTAGCGCTTTCAAAACATTTCAGCGTTTTCGTGCGGACAGCCGAGAACGAACTGAAAGCGATCATAGTTTTCGTGTGGATACAAATATTGTTATGCGTTAGGAAATATCTGGATATGTACATGTAATATGTGTGGACGTGCTCTAAATGAACGTGAATTTACCAACTACGTGCGCAAAGGATTTTTGAGATGCTGAGTTATTGTAATATGGAATAGAAAACGTCTGTCTTTAATTTCTAACATATCAATATTCAAATGCATTCATCTGAAAGGACGATTTCAAAAAGCTGGTTTATCCCAAACAAATAATCATATTTTGTGGACATCTCTTTACAGTGTACAATAAAACTATGAGTTCATTTCAAAATAGATAAAAAAAATACAGTAGTATAAGCAGTTTCTCGCGTCTTAAATTTCATTTTTCAGCCACGACATTCTCGTAAAAAAGCTTCCTTTAAAATTTTTTAGAGCATATGCAGAACAACAAACTATATACTCAATTCGTGCACTTTACTATGTAAACGCGTTAACTGTGGAAAATCTCCCACGGCCTTTCAAAAATCTTTTGAAGCCTTTAATAGTACAGTACATTTAAGCCTGCCGGAACATTTTAAGGTCACAATACAATATCTGAACAATATTTATTTTGCTTTTTTCTTTTATGAGTTTACATGTTTACATGTTGTTTATATACTTCTATATTTACAAGTAATTTTTAAGGATGTATTCTTTTAAGGATGTATTCTTTTAAATATAAATTAAAGACAAGGAAATGGCTAGAGTCTAAATGAACTGTGTGGTTTTCGAGTTCGGCTCTAGACAGAAAAAGTATATAATTTAAGCATAGCTCTTACAACAGACAAATACAAATATTTAGAAAATTCAAATAATAATAAACGGCATAGCAGGATAATAACAGACAAACAAACAAACAGACAAAAAACAGGGAATGAAGAGAAAAAAAGGAAGTGGAGAAATAGTAGAAGTTTGCATTTCGTCCGCTTTGCTTAAGTAGTAGGTGCTGTTTTACTTTCTTAGTAAACATATTGGTATTTAATTTTTTTTAGTTGTTTGAAAGTCTTGAAATTTCGCTTTAAGCGGTCCCAGTTCGCTTTGGATTGACTGCTTTACTTCTTCTAAACTAACTATGCACAGTTGTATGTATTAACACATGAGCTACACTGACTAAATTTGCCAAAGTTTAGCCGAGCTAACTGAATCCATGGCGGATGCCATTGGCAAAGAGAATTCGTTTAAAATCTAGCTGCTGACAGTTGCGGTGTTGTAGTAATTCCTAACGGACAAGAAACACCATCACTTCTCGTGCAGTACCTATACGATATATATTCACCTGTAGAATATGCTTTCTGTATCCCCTGGCATTGAGAAACGGTTCTTGTAGTTGGAGAAGTTGCTGTGGTGAGAGAAAATACCGTTTATTGAACTATTTATAATCAATACCTAGCACCTACAATCAGTATTGTCAAAGAATAAAATACAATATATGACTATGTCCAGCAGGAACACAGAGCATTTGACTGACATGCAATCATATCGGGGTAGAGGGTTCAAATCTCGTCAGTGACTCAGATTTTATCTAGTAAGTATGTACTTCAACTTGATTAATGCACTTCATTTCCACCTTCAACCAAGTTGCATCATTCTCAACATAGACCTTTCCCCCTTATTTTTAATTTTAAATTGCGATCTTGAGTAATGGCAATATATTAATTTTACATCTGACATATCCATTAAGATGCCATGGATACTACTGTATTCCAGAAAATTCTCTTTTGCAAGAATGTAACCATGCACTTGCAAGCATTTGATCAACAATTTATTGAATGTTAAATAAGCTCACTGAACCCATATACATGGCCAGTTAAGCTTATACCGAATTCCATAGCCATAAAATTATAGTTTCAAGACCACTGGCTTCACATACCAAGTACTCTGCACTTACTAGGCTCGCTCATGGTTGCCAGGGCAGGCCATACATGGCACATATGCAGCAACTGGCTGTATCTGGTTCATAAAATCATCACCATAATTTGCCTGATCCTTTGTAACAAAACAAGGAAAACTGATGTTCATAATAATAAATTGTACCGGGGGGTGGGGGGGAGAATCCCATATAAAAAAGGAGAAGATGCTTGTCAGAAAATTTTAATTGCAGCCCTGAAAGGTACCAATCTGGGTATACGTAAGGCTCTTGCTAAGTTTTACCCTTAAAAGGTATCAATCAGAAACACAGAAACGTGAAAAATGGTGTCACAGTTCTGAGTTAAAGCTACATGTGGTAACAATGATTATGTGAAATGCCACTCAACTTAAAAGCTACTGTTTTGTATGCAAATGCAAATATTTTGCTTTGAACTCCCTAGAGTAAGTGGCACCACACCCTGGCATTCTAACCCCTAAGAGGTACGGCAAGTATCCCCACCCTTGTTAGTACGGGAGTCCCCCCCCCCCCAAGGGAAATTGCATACATCTTGGTACCAGCTACTATTTTATATAAAACCTATCTTGATAAAGTGCTATGAATGTTAGGAACAGCACTAAAATTTTATAATTATACTAATTATTAATATTTTTTATTATTCTTAAACAATTTGTCAAGATTTGGTTTTATGACAGAAAGCAGTATTTTTATAGAAGCAACTATAAAAACTATCTTTAAAAACTGAAGTGTTCAGTATCACACTTTTAAAATTAAGTGTTCAGAATTAAATTATGTATTTGAACTGTGATTTAATTTATTTTCAAAAATTTCTTTTTTCCTTACGGGTAATTTATTAATGTTTGTTTCTGATCATAGGCAAAGTTATAATTATCACACAGGATATCAATAAATACAATATGTATCAATAACATGAAATCACTTGAGGGAGTCCAACTCATTAGAACAATTGAGAGCTTGGTGCAAAAATGGCCTAATTAATTTAAGTGACAATTTTGGGGCACAAAAACAATTGAAATTATTGAATTATTTTTTGCACGAAACACATTCTTCTGCTCATAACAAATATCACCCAGTATTTTTTCCCATGAAAACATGCTATAAAAGCATACAGTATTTGGGGCAGTTATATTTTCTCGCCCCCAATCATCACTTAGGCAGCTTTCACACCGAGCTCTTCAACTGCTGATAGAAATCACCCGTCTAAAACAGATATCAGCAGGGATGGAAACTAACTTTTTCAAGCACTGGCTAGCCGGGCCAGTAACAAAAGGAATCCACTGACCCGACAAAAATTTTACCGGCCCGTAATTTTTGAAAGTTGAAATCGTGTTTATTACTTTGATAATTATGTAACTATTTTAAATGTGCCAAAGTCAAAGGTGAAGCTTTCCTTATATCTTGCAATGAACATCTATAAATACACTAAATACAGACTTGCATTTTAGAGAGATTTGGACAACCTTAGCTGTCAGAAAGGAGGCAAGTAAAGATTGATTCTAACTCAATTATTGTTTTCTAGTCAACGTATTCGATTATGGAACAATTTCGCATATAGCAAACTCACAACATTTGCATGTGGAGCGATTATGCTGCTTGAAACTCAAGTGTTGTTCGCCCTCTTAGAATAAGAAGTTTCTTGCAAGCTGCGAATATCTAATCAACTTAGTTCACGTGTTGAGAAAATTTAAGATATTTCAGATTAATAATTGTTGTGATCGCCGTATTGAATCATACAGTAGATTGTCGCATAAGTTCTTGTTGCAAGGTTTAAACTACTGTAAAATTAAATATATATCGTGTTATGAGCAAATTGTTAATAGATTTAACTGAAGTAAGCCAAGTTGATGTAGTTGCTCTTACTATTTACTCGCACAGTAAACTGTCACATAGGTTTTAACAGTAAAATTTGAAGTAGAAATTTTGCATACTGAGCAAAATCTTCCCAGTAGAAGATTGTACTTGATATTATTCGCGTGCTGAGCGACTAAAGTAATGCTGCTTGTAGTTCAAGTGCTGTATTTTGTAATTTGATGTATTTTAATTTTGCAATAAGAAGCTTTTTGCACAAGTCGCGAAAACTTAATCAACTCGTATTTTGTGTGCTGAGCAAGCTTAAATATTTTCTCGTTTCTTGCACAATACTACGGTCTCCATGTTAGAATTTTGCACTCTTAGCGAAAGTCAAACACTGTGACGATTTTTTTCCACGTGTAATGCAAACTACTACAGCTTCCATGTTAGAAATTCGCACTCTGAGCGAAAATTAAGCACCGAGATGATATTTTTTCACATGTTTTGCATTATATATACATATATGCTGCACGTAAAAAACAGTCAAAATTTCACGCGAAAACTGCAGTCCGTTTTGAAACCGATAGTCTATTTTAAAACCGACAGTTGTTTTATATGGCTATATGATTTATTTCATGCAAGTATTTAAATAGAGTTAAGCCTTGGAATATTTTTTTTGTTTTTTTATTCTGGAAATTGTCTAAACACAAGTATGTGTAACTTTTCTGCAAAACCTACACTTCTACAGGCCAGACGGGACGGTGCTTCATGAAATCTACTGGCCCAACATGAAATTTGGCGGCCAGTGGCCGTCGGGCCGGCGTTAGTTTCCATCCCTGTACCAGCTTGAGGAGTTGGAAGCGAAAGAAAATCAAGCACTTAACCCAAATGACATGCAAATTTGTTCTAATACAGTACACCGG
The DNA here is from genome assembly GCA_026167885.1 of Bergia puertoricense. Lineage (NCBI taxonomy): Eukaryota > Metazoa > Cnidaria > Anthozoa > Zoantharia > Parazoanthidae > Bergia > Bergia puertoricense. The sequence goes on from JANSTQ010153807.1 coordinate 9,101, forward strand.
TATGTGGTAAAGTTTATTTTAATATATATAATAGTTTCTAAATCTCAACTTACAGTTTCCAAGTTGTAGGCAAAGTCCCCTGCATTAAAGACAAAGCAAAATAATCGAAGATGTATTTGAAATTCATGTTTGAGGGTTAAAACAGTGGAGTTGCACAGCCTCCAAGGGGTACATGCACTCAGGCATATAATGTAAATTTTTGTTATGGTTAGATGCATCTGTAGTTTATTAGTTTCAGAAAATATCTGTACTCCCACCATAGGTGGCATTTCGGAATTCTGAGTGGAAGGAGCCATTTGAGGGACTGGAATTCCAAGAGAGGGGGCCAGGGGATTTGAGGGCCTTGAATATTACATGTACCAAGAGGAAGGGAAGACTTGAGGAACTGGATTTCTGGGAGGAAAGGGGATTTAAGGGCCTGGAATTTCAATGGGGGATTTGAGGAACTGGAATTCCCATAGGAAGGGGAGATTTGAGGAACTTGAATTCCCATAGGAAAGGGAGAATTTGAGAGCCTGGAATTCTGAGAGGAAGGGGGGCTTTCCAATAGGAATATCTTTCAGTATGTGAAAATTAAGGGTAGCTCAAATTAACAAGTTTATGAAAGGGGTACAATTTTCTCATGTATGTATATTTAAAAGGGGCACCACTTTACGCAGAAATGATAATTGAAAAGCCCGGCTAAGTGGTCGAGGCCTCAGCTTGGAGCCCCCTTGATTAAAACTTTGTTGAGCTTATTTACCAACATGAAGTACCACATCAATCAAAGACTTCTGAGTCTCTTGCTGAAGATAGCTGAGAGATTTGGCATTGGTGACACCCATGTCGCCAAAGAGTGCAAGGAGTCGTTAAGAGCCTTGAATTCAAAGATACTGCTCCAGCCATCATTGCCACCACAGTGGTATTCTACAAGATAAATAAGTTTTATCAATATTAAATAAATTTAACACATATGTTAATAATTCAATGCAAGGAAATTTCAGTCTCTGTCTTGAAATATACTGTAATTCTCAAACTTATTAATTATTCATGATATTTCGGGCCAATCAGCACACCACATTTGGTCAAGTGGACAAGCTTTAAAACTGTGTCAAACATTTGAATGTTTCATCACATGAACCAATTTCAAACCCATGGGATAACAATATATCTTAATTAACATATTCATATGGCACTCTTTCATTCATTTAATAGAGAAGTAATATTTCAAAAACTCGTTCATCGTGTTTGAAGGGGCATTCCAAACACCTCAAAACAATAAAAGCACTTGGCTGATTAGCGGCCTTGTGCATTCATGTCTCAGTGTTTGGAACCCCTGGCTGTCCAGCCCCTTCAAAACACTCCCACTCGTTTCTGAATCAGTTGTTTTTTATACTCCTAACGGTTTTTAATTTTCATTATTTTAGCACTAACAGTGATAGTCACATGATTGTACATATACCATGTGCAGGGGGAAGGGGTCTGTAAATTAAATGATCCATCTGCCACTGATGCATGAATACATGTTTGTCCACCATAAATCGCCAAGTTTCAACTCTGCTCAATCAGAACTTGCTAAAAATGCACACACGGAGAAAAACGATCCACTGTAATTAACTTTAATAATGAGTAAATCATTTTACAAAGTACAGTATACGTAAAAAACAATCATTTCCAATATATGATACATTCCAAGCTGTTTTAAAGTTTTCCATTTCCACACGCCAGACAGACCCAATTCTAGTCACTCTTTTGAAAGTATTTCAACCTTATACATGTATGCATGTACAGTACACACAGCATGTCCTGGGCTGTAAGCTACCAATTAAGTGCCGTCTACTGTGTCATATGTTCACACTCAGTTCATTTTGATGCCTCCTCATCAATGTTTACATCTTGAGTTTTTAAAATTCCAGTTAATAGATCACCCTGTGGGCCTTAATTGACCTGCCATAGCATGCAAACTGCTGTAAGTTATGTCAAACATATTACTGTACATGATTGCATATTTTTCTAAATTTTTTAAACCATCTTGAGTACTTTGCAAGAAATTAGACTGCTTTCACCTTACAGTATGTCTGTACATTTTTAAAATGCTGTGTGGCATCAATTTCTTTATTTTAAAATTGCTTTGATTGATTGATTGAAATTTTACCATAATGTGTTCCGGGAACCAGTCCAGTTAACTTCACTCACTCTGTGAATGTATCTAACAATGTGTTCTGAACCTCCATCAGTGAAGTTTGTGACAGTTCCTGTGGCTCGCAGAGTCAGGGGCTTCATTATTTTGTTGTACTCCACGACAGAGTATGGAGTGAAACCCATTGTAGTCCACGTCACCATCATCTCACTGGAAATCCCTGTTCAGAAAAACGTATCAA
>JANSTQ010153818.1:0-11459 GCA_026167885.1 Bergia puertoricense
GTTTAAGTATAACCAAACTAGTTTAACTGCAACTATCTCAGTTTAAATATATTTGAACCGGTCTGAATATATTTAAAACATTATCATAATGAAACCATAACATATCCATGTATTTCAAATGAATAATGAACATGGTGCTCAATGGTTCGTGAAAGTGCTCAATACATAAGAACGTAGAGCTGGATAAAAAGTTAAAATTATGCTAAGATGGTAAAATTATGGTAAAATTATATAAAAGGATAAAATGTTAAAAGAATAATATTAGTTCGCAAGGCGTGTATAACCTATACGGTCTAGTTTGACCTCGGAGCACAACTTAGAGAGATGCACTTTAAAAGTAAGCTATAGGATCAATATTAGCTCTTCATTCGCCGTGTAAAAAATCGGGAAACGGTCAAATGGTCTGTCTACTACGTTCTCACCAATACTTTCACACCGTGCCGTAGCAATCTCTCCTGTATCTCTGTCCAACCAAACGCCCCCTGTGCACCTAAGTCTAGAAGTCCCAAAGCGTTTGTAGTCCCTGTCGCATAAAACAAGACAGATGGCGCCCTCAAAGCTTGGCTCCACACATGTAACTTCACCATTAGGCACAGGGAAACTGTCGCACCTCTCACGGCAGCGTACCATGGTTCCACACTGCTCAGTGTGGCTCTCCAGGCGACACCTGCTTTAGCAAAGATACCAAAAAAGTGTCAAAAAAGTGTTTCTAAATCACATCACTTGCAGTTTCTCCTTTGTGATAAAAGAACAGTATTTCTCACGTATGATTATTGTATATAAACACGAATGGCCTGAGGTGACCCATGAATGGCCGGAAGTATGTAGTTAACGACTATTCTCCAAAGTGGAAGTGACTAGTGACTGAAGTGAAGGTGAATATACTTGGCTGCTTACCAAGACTGAAGGGAATAATTAAATTAGTATATACCTAACCAATGAATATAACTAAATTTTGGACGAAAAGAAACATAGTTACTCCCTTCAATACTGAACCGCGCTTGCTCGCGTCTGTGCTCGTTCATGCGTGAAAAGTTAGTAATTATTCCCTGAAGTGGAGGTGAATAGTGATGGATATTTACCGAGCTGCTTCGGCAATGCAAATATCTACTACTAGGCACCAACACTGGGGGGAATAACTGTTTTAGCTTATTTGTACAAAACCAGTGAATAGAGCAACTGAAATTGCAAAATTTATTTAGTTTTGTAAAAATGCTCAAATAGTCTTACTTAAACATGACGAAAATGTTTTCTCACACCTATTTTTTGATTCCGTGCGCGACACGAGAAACTCTGACCAAGAAAGAAACATGACAAGGCGATCAGGTCATCAGAAATCATTTCAATCAAGTTTGAGTCGGCAAGCACATCCTCAGTGTTAGACTATGCTTGGAAGTAAGACATGTTAGCTGCAGTCTTTTTTGTGATGGATCATTAAAAATGCAGGTAGAAATGATCCAAAGAAGCTTCTCTTATTTATTAAACAGTTTTCTTGCCAGTGCTTAAACCTGGCATGTTGATATAAATTGAAATTTTAGTTTTGAAACGTGCCCGGATTTACTCTCCGCGAGGCAGTTCCGAAAGCGTCTCTAAAGGAATTGTCTGCTGGCATTTTAGGATTTATTTGCATTACAAGAATAGGATTTCTTGGGAACAGCGTTCTAAGAAGCAATATCGATGTTAGAATTTTATGAAACCAAGCTGGCATTAGCAATTAACCTAGCATTAGTAACAGCTGATTTAGGTTTATTAGTTAAGATTTAAGGTATGGACGGCCGTTTCAGCCGGAGAATTCAACAACGTTTCATGTTTAATGGCATTTATAGCGCACAAATATCATTTTCATTTGCGAAGTAGAGTTGGTTACTCGTGCGACATGTTTCTGAACTGTTGCAGCAAAATGTAACTTAAAAAAATTAAACCTACTTTGAAAAACATTGAAACAAAATTTTGTCTTTTTCGGTTTGTTGGGAACAAATTTGTTGCAAAACGCGACGCCTTTTTGTGTTCACTCGTGCGAGCTCGGAATAGTTGCAGATATTCAGAATAACAAAAATCAAGTACTATTCGCTGGTTTGGTATATGCAAATACTGAAATTCCGAACACGACTAGCCAATCAGAGCGCGCAAAAAGCACTATTCGCTGGCTTGGTATATGCTAATGATAGATATTTACGAAACATGCGAATGCACCGACACTGAGGTGAATAATTAAGTAAGCATATACGAAACTAGTGAATAGAATTTAAAAAACTAGGGATAAAGAGACGGTAGCTATCTTCTTATTGTTTTTCAAAAACTAAAATTCCACAGAGAATTTTAAATTCTTCGACTTTTTATTTTAACATGGCCTACCGCAGAGATAGGAGAGCGTGTATTGCATTCGCCCACACAAAAGTATTTATTGACAAAACGAGTTTGTTTTGCTGTACGATGCTCCACTTCAACGAAACCGTATTTTTTACTCCATGGAACAGAGAACGCTCTGAACTTGACCACTGAGGCTCACGAAAGATAAGTGTAATGGCGAAATTCGGCTTTGCAGGTACAAAGTATGTAACCTTGCTAAGAAACTTTAATTGCCTCATGCGATTAACACTCTTCACTTTCTAAAGTTGCTGGTAATCAAATATTTAAAGAGGTTTATCGAATACTTACGGAAAGCAGGTCAGTCTATGGTCTGTCAAACCAGTCCTGATGCTCACCACAGTCGTGTTGTACTCTGTGAAGCCCAATTCTTTACAAATCTCGGAGCTCGTGGCAGATGCTCCTGTTTGAGTGACACACACTCCTTCCCATTTCCCATTGTTTGACACTTGAAGCTTTCCTTCATAGCTAGTTGGTCTAGGAGTTGTCAAGCGAAACTTTGAGCAATTTACCTGTATTTGAAGTAAGCTGTTAAAAGTGTAACGGCGATACTGCGCTTTATCTAAACCCACGCTCGTGCAGGAGATTCGCAAGTGTTCGATATGCGGTGTTGGTGTAAAAAAAGAAAAATGCTGTATGTTCCATTCTTCATTTTGCCAAAGTGTAAGTATACCTCGTTTTATGTTCCAAAGATCTTCCACGCTGGTTAGTCTCGCTACAGGTTCACACGTATCGTTTACAAAGCCTATCCACTTTCCATCGTTGCAGACAATGCCACCTGGAGGTATATTCCATTCGTTTTCCCATCGGGGACGATAACTTTCTCCGTAGAATTTATGGCTTGGCAGGTAGTAGGAAGTACAGTGAAGTTTAACACAGTATCCTTCAAGGGGGTTATCAAGTGTTCCGTACGTTGTCGTATATTTAATATGAGGACAGGAAATATACACACCGTTTATAACGTTTGCCTGTCGCGGACACCGCAGCGGTTGACACTCGGGAAGTGCTCCCTCCCAATTTTCGTCAACACAAACACGCTCTCTTGGTCCATTAAGACGGTATCCTTTGTGGCAGATATAATGAGCTCTTGAGCCTTCGTTGAGTCCCGTTGTGGAAACAATTCCATTAGTTGGGTGGCTCAGAGGTTGACAGAGCTTTACTTTTCTGCAAAGGGGAAGTGACGGGAGCCACATTGCGTCTAAACATGTAGAATTGACTTGGTTGCCTTGGTTTCCAAAGATATACCCTGAATCACATGTCACTGTGACTTCCGTTCCATGAACGAGAGAGAAAGCAGATGCAGATGGAATATACTGTACGTAAGAATGTAAAATTTGCACTGCTGAACAGGCTCTTTGACGACCAAACGTGGCCAACGTGCGTGACACGGCAACTGTTGCATCACACTGTTCCAGAGCCAGAGCAAACACATAGTGAATGTCAGGGTCAAGAGACGAGATATCCAGCTGAGAGGTGCGAGCATCAACTTGTATTTTATTTAACAACGTGAGATTTGTTTGTTCGAAGTATAGAACGTAGAGTTTACTGTTCCGATGCGACAGAATACCTTCAGTTTGTTGCCATATCAAACTTATATCGGTTCCGTTTGTATGGAGAACTTGCAAATTCGTTTGGCTGCCAACGTATTTGGAGCTGCTATCGAAGTTGTCAAAGCGTGGTGTGATGGCAGTTAAAGCAAATCCTTCCCACAGTGTGTCATTAAATACAATCTTCATGTCTCTGTATTTTTCTCCAACATTCCAGTTGATAATTGTTACTGTCAAATATTGACCATGAAAAAAAGTTGAAGCCAAGTCAGATTTGTCAACTTGTAGATATAGGTCATTGCCGACTAAGAAGACACATACATCGGTGGAGTTTACATGAATCATCGACAGAGTGTCCTCGATTTCATCTTCTGCGTAATTGTCAATGACTTTCAACCCCGAAGCCAAATAAAGTATGTAAAAGTCTTTTCCTTCGCCCCCAGTAAGTAAATCATCGCCACCATAAGCAATAAGTATGTCATTCCCATCAACACCAAATAACTTGTTATTGGAATCTGACCCAATCAGGGTGTCATTATGAATTGTACCATACACGTTTTCAATGTTTTCGTATTTATCTTCCTCTGCATCGGTTCCTTTTCCAAATCCGATATTAAGGTCAATACGGACACCTTCAAGCATAAAACCATCACCCTTGAAATTGATAGTATCACTACCATCGCCACCATCAATTTTGTCTTTACCACTACCACCGTAGATAAAATCATTGCCGGCACCAGCAGTTATCACATCATCGCCATCCCCACCAAAGATAAGGTCATTAGCAGCACTGCCATTAATGGTATCATTCCCTTCTTTTCCATCCAACTCTGTTCCAAATGGTCCTCCACGCAGGATATCATCCTTAGCGCCACCTTCGATCACTACTGTAGTCTCACTACCTACGATCTTGTTTGGGTATATCAGCGATCCTTTTAGGTATTCAGCTGCTGCGATGAGTTTGGTAGCATTTGGTTCAATATTTTGTGGAGAGGCAACGGACGAACGGTCGATAGTAATAACTTTTCTGAAAGGGTATTGCTGCGTAACTTCAAAAGTAACTTTGTCTGCTGTTACAATCTGAAGATGTTGGAAATCAAAGCTTCGGAAATAATTCCGGATTTGAACACTAAGGGAGCTTGGCCGAGTTTCCGATCCCAGAATAATATCGTTTTCACCGTGAAAGTAAACTCGTATGTCGTGATATTCCAATCCAAGTTGAAGTGTGTCTTGTTTGTTGTCTTCAGCGTAGTTGTTGATCAGATTGAACTCTCCATAGCCGTGGTTAAGTACGTAAGTATCCGAACCATTTTTTCCTTTTAACAATTGATAGTTGTAGCCGCTGCCTGCCCCTGGGTCAAGGTAGTTATTGAGATTGTTGCCAAAGATTCTGTAGCTGCAGTGACTAGATTTCAATTGAAAACGGACCACCTTCGTCCACGGAGCCTCTTCAAGATTGTATGTGATTACACGTCTGTTGTCACACCCTGAGTTTGCGCACTGGCATTCGAAGGGATCCTTAGACACTTCCAGTGGTTCGAATCCTCCAGTTTTATTATTGATCAGTATAGTAATTCCATCTATAGTTCGTATTGCAAGATGCTGGTTCTCAGTCGAGTCAAACCACCTAAGAAGAGTTATCTTTGGTGTTCCGTTGTTTGATACAATCTCTAAATCTGTTTCCATTTTTTGTGGACTTAAGTTACTGAACTGTTCCTCGATGAAAAGTAAATCAATTTTTTCGCGGCTATCACTATTATTGATTTGTGCCTTGATACACGTTTTCTTGACAACATAGTTGTCACTATCTTCCCCTCCCTCTAGATAATCTTCACCACCACTGCAGCTCAGAAAGTTAGATTGTGCATTACCTACAACATAGTCGTTGTGAGATGAATCAGAGACAGTAGCTACACTGCCAAAACCAGTTGGTCTGACGCAGTTTGGACGGGGAGATTCCGACAAATCAACGCAGACATCGCTGGGTGAAGTCTTGTAATCCAGCATGACCGGTATATTTGTTAAATCTCCCATTTCCATAGTTGAAACATTAAAGACCACGTGATCCGCTGACGTAAAAAGAATGTGCCGGTAGCGGTATCCTAAAGTCCAATTTGTTATTGTAAAACATGTGCCTCGTGGATTGACGCTGTCAGATACTGAGAGATCACTGCCATTAATTTCAATAATGATCCGCTCAAACAGTGCATCGAACACTAAAACGTCAGTTGTATTGAAATAGTCCTCTGCATCGTTATTGATGACATCGCACCCTTCGTTAGCTCTGATGATGTATGTGTCCTCGTCTTTGCCTCCAAAAAGAACATCTGCCCCTTTTCCTCCATCTAGGATGTTGTTGAGGTCGTTACCAGTAATGGCGTCGGTGTAGTTGGAGCCAGAAAACTGTTTGACTTGACTATATCTTGATTCAGTAAGTGAAAAGGTCTGTGGCGTTTTAGCCGAGGTTAAATCCATAGCTACTGCTACACATTGGACATCATATCCAGTTACATTTGCTTAGGAATGAAAATTACTCCGTCTTTGCTACGAAACGACACATGACGGTAAAAATTGACATCTCCAGGAATAAACCAATTCTTAATACGAATGTGATGACTCCTGGAATAAGTAATGTCAAGATCACTGTTGGTGTAATCACATTGAATGTTATCGTAATTGACATTGATTACAACAATATCACGCTTGGCGTCTTCAGCAAAATTATCAATAATTGTTTTTCCGCCTTCGGACTGAATAATGTATACGTCATTTCCACTTCCTCCAGTCAGAGTTGACATTTCTGGTCCAAGATAAAATGTGTCGCTACCGCCTCGGCCATATAGATTGTAATGATAGTTTCCCGTCAAAAAATTAAGTTTTAGTTTTCCGAAATTACACTCTTCATCATCTTCGTTTCCAGGTTTCTTTGTTGTAGGTTTTGGCTTCTGTACGGCATAAAATGTGTTGTTCTTTGAGTTCCCATAATATGTCCCATAAATAGATTTTTCGTGTGTATTATCTCCACAAATTACATCATATGATTTTATTGGGATAACAAACCAAAGCTTTGCCGTTTCATGTTTATAAGTGAATCCTCTTGATTCTCCTAAACCAAGAACAATGTCTTTAAGATTTGAATCAACCTTAAATATCTTTCGTATTGTTTTGTGGTTACTTCCACTGACATCTCCAATTTCCAGCAAAGCTCGGTTGTTGTCTAACAACCTGAAGTTTATATAGCCACCAAAACTGGATAGCATACCTTCAGTGAAATCAATTGTTTCTCCAGTACCTTCTTTTTCACCTACGATTCTGTAGTAGTTGTCAGGATCTGTAAGGTTCTTTAGAAGCCTTTTGTCATACTCTTCCTTCCTTCCATAGGCTTCAAGCTGTCTTCCTAGACCACCTGTGAAGAAGTCTACAGTTCCTTCTCTAACGCCCTTTACCAGTGCTCCCAAGAATTCTACTCCTGCCCAGGGGCTTTTCCATTTGGCTTTTTCTACTTCGCCCATGATGTCAATGTAAAAGTCGTCAATGGCCATTCGGATTATTGAAAGGACAATCACTAAAGGCTCGGTAATAACTTCTGCTTCTGGACAGTATGTGCCAATCAGGTTCAGTGCTGTTGTTTCAACATCAAGTTGTAAATCAATTATCCGTAGCGGAAGCTGTAAGACATCTTCGTGGTTACTGAGATCTAAGTCAGCCAACTGTTCTATGTCTTGCTCGATAAAATAAATGTCAAACACAAGTCCTACTCCAGGAATATCTCCTAATAACTTACCGACCCCTCTTTCCATAAATTTTTCTACATTGGTACTAAATTGCTCTAAGCCTCTCTCTATACTTAAACTTTTTGCCAGACTCTTGGCCGCTTCACTCAGAATGTGTTTGCCAATTTTCGAAACAATCTAATTGATACCAGTTAAACCTCCAAGTGTATGGATAGATTGAGACAAGGAAAAACTTCCACGAGCATTGTCACCTTTGGAAAAATAGTTCGCCGCTCCAAGGAGAGAAAAAATGAAACCATGAACAGCCAAGCCTCTGTTAATTTTTACATAGACCTCAGTAGCTCCCGCAATACGCGACTTGGATAAGTGTTCTTTAATAAGCTTAGGCATTGCCAGGTCAACAGATCCCAATGATAATGTCATGCGTGTTCGCTTTTTAGCGTTACGACGATCTACTACATCAAACTCTACGTTGTTATCGGTAAATATGATAGACTTCTCGTCAACAGTAACCGTATCTTTATTCTCCAATGAACAGGAAGCCCTCCTTTTTCGCCGACTTGATCCCGTGCATTCCTCTCCGACTACCTTAATACGTTTGACTAGAGTTCCTTGGTCGTGTTCAGTGGCTGCTCGCTCCTTTGCTTTAAAGGAAAGGACTACTTCACTTCCTTCTCTAAATAACAGTTGACGGCCTAAGTTCGCTCCACCCCTACGTTTTCGTGTTGGAAACTCGTTTAAGCTAAAGGCATCTCCGAAGTCCTTTCCTTTCGTTACATCCTCAAGACCTTTTCGCACAAGTTCGTCCATTCCAGGACTTCGACCTGACTTTTTTGGTATTTTTGCGAGGCTTGGAAAATCTTTACCTTCGGGAAATCGTTTTTGTTTCCTAATTGTTGCTGCTATTTCTTTTAGAAAATTGGTCCTGAATTCTTCCTGAGGCTGCGCAGCTTCTGCCATCGAAATAACCATAAACTCTACTGTTGCCCGAATTGTGTCTGGTGTACGACTGGGGTTAGCAAGGTCGTGTAGTTCGTTTGAAAATTGGGGTTGAGCTTTTAGCGTATTATCAAGGGATTCTAAAATTGTTGTAGCTAATTTTTGATGATCAGGGAAACGCTTAAGAACTCCATCAATAATTGTGTCGTAATCAGGGCTCCAAATTCCAGAGTTACCTCTTTGAGTAGAACCAGGCCAATTTTCATTATCTGTCTTGACAACAAATTGATGCCTACTCCAAAATCCAGTTGAAAGACTTAAGCGTAAATGCCTTACATCACCTCCGATTGGAATTTCGAACTTTACTACGTTAGCCCCTTGATCACTGTATGTATCAGGAAAATACTGCAACAACTTGAATAGCTGTCGCAACGACAGTTTATCTGTTTGAGAAACTTTTACTGTCAAACGCTCGCTTGCACCAGACCCAACGTTTTCCTCCGTGATGATACCGTCAGTCTTAAGCTGTTTCCAGGCGTCTATCGCACTGGCCTCGCTTTCCAAGAAACTCGCTGTAACTTCAAATTTTAGCTTTGTTGTCTCGCTCTCTTTAATTTCCATGCTTAGAGTAGTTCTTATTTCTTCTATGTCTGCATCGAAACTCATCTTTAGGTCTTGAAGCCACAATGCTGGACTTAAACTTGTCAAATCTCTACCCAAAACAAATGAAGAAGCCATAACGTCAACTGCAGCACGAAATGCTTCATCCCTATCCGTAGTGGCAACTTCACCATTTGGATCTCTTCGTCCCAGCTCGTTTGCGAAGTTTGGTTGATCATTAAGCTCATTGTCAGCAGCTTGTACCATGACTTCTGCGAGGGTATCTTTCAGTCTGGTGTCTAGCATTGGATCGGAGAGGTCTCTTACAGCTGTAGTCAATCTAGAGTTGTCGAGGGTAGTTTCTGTTCCATCAGCGGCTACTTGAGTCATCGAAAATGTCCCGTGTGCTTGATTTTGTAATTTAAATGCTTGGAACTCAATACCAATTGGAATTTCGAAGGTAGTTGGTCTATTTTCTTCGCCATACAGAACTGAGTAGAATTTCATAAACTGAAATGCTTTTTTTAACGTAAGATCACCAGTCTTTTCAAATCTCACTCGTGGTACACTAAGGTCAACATCAACCGCTCCGGGTACACTCGTGAGAGTATTCCACTTTTCTTTTATTGCTGCCTTCACCAATTCCTTGGCAAGAAACTCCTGGACCAGATCTCTATCGGGATCAACTGTTTTCTTGGCTGCACGATGTTGAATTCTTTCTGAAACTGGACGATAATGACCACCAAAGACTTTGAGATGGTCTGTTGTTCTCCTTCTAAACAGTGTTGGAGCCACCAACAATAAAAGCAATGCTGAAATACTGGCCAGGTGACCCGTGTTCATAACTGCAGAGTTTTCTTGACCTATCAGTGTTGCTGGCAAAACAAGCGATGAGAACTATAGTGAATCTTCATAGCAATCAACCTTTTAATTATTGTCTACTGAACGCAACATAATGTAAGCTTGTGCAAAGAAACGTTTGTTTTCTCTATTTCATAAACATTGAAATCACAAACAAAAGTGTTACAACAGAAGCAGTAAGAGCATTATAGTAAGAAGTAGTATCGTATTACAATCGGCAAAGATGTTTCAATAGTCCAAGTTTATATAGAGGATATTACACGCGCGGAGATATGAATATCTTCGAGTGTTGACAATATTTCTCACGAGTGAGAGCGAGGCGAACGAGCGAGAAGTGTTTTCATCACGAGAAGATAAACTTCGTATCTCCAAGCGGCCATGTAATGTTCGTATTAGGTACGAAGCAGATTAATGACAAAAGTCGTGTGGAAATCATATTAATGTTCTAAATACAATCTATCGATCAGAAAGTCGAACTGAATTAATTTGACTGGGTTCAATTTGGTGAACTAGAAAAAGACTAGTTTGCATTAAGATCTTTAAAATACGTTAAATAATCCGACTGGAAAAGTAGGTTTTTAAAAAATAATCACGACTAGTCTGAATACTGTCCTCCAACTCTGTCATGACAATCGAGGACAGGAAGAAACGACAGGCTAAAGTGGCCACAGTGGGATTAAGAAAGGGCGCAAAATCTACGAGCGCTGATTGGATGACAAATACGTAACTATGGTAACTTGATATCTTCACACGTGAAGAGAACAATGACATCTTCACTGCGCGCGTATGACTTTTAGATATAGAGAGACCTTGGTATATTATCTAAACTTATGTAATAAATATATATATAAAATACCAGGATTTCTCTATTTCTAAAAATTCATACTCGCGCAGTGAAGATATTGTTCTTTTCACGTGTGAAGATATCAAATTGCCATGGTTACGTACTTGTCATCCAATTAATAATAATAATAATAATAATAATATGTATTTGAAGCATTCTGCATGGTCTCAATGCTTTTACATGGGTAAAATCCTACGGATATTACATAAATTTTACAGATAGTATTACGAAAATCTAATAATAAAAATCTAGTTACTAATTATCATAATACCAATAATTGAACTTCAGTAAGGCCTGATCTATAAGTGGTAGTATTCATGGAATAAAAAGGTCTTTAATGATGACTTAAAACTGTTTTTAGAAACCGCAGATCTAATATATGGCGGAAGCTCATTCCATAGTCTTGCCGCAGCAACTGCAAACCACCTGTCCCATAGCTCTTAGTGTTTGATTTTGGAACAGCGAGCAAGTTTTGGCCAGCTGATCTTACGGAGCGTTTAGGCTTGTACAAAGTTAGGAGTTCAGTTATATAATTAGGAACTTGACTGTGGAGAGCTTTATAAGTGA
>JANSTQ010153851.1:0-11456 GCA_026167885.1 Bergia puertoricense
TATCTATCTATCTATCTATCTATCTATCTATCTATCTATCTATCTATCTATCTATCTATCTTTTATCTATCTATCTATCTATCTATCTTTTATCTATCTATCTATCTATCTATCTATCTATCTATCTAATCAAACACGAAAATGTGAATCTTCAGTAAATAAACAGTGTCAATGTTGTGCAAGTACGATAGACTTGCAAGTTTCTCGAGCACACGTGGGTGTTGCTGGCAATTCGTGGTCAATTTGAAAATATAAAAACGATGGTTGATAAAAGATCTTTAGTGAACAGTTATGAAAAAATTTGCAGAGCTACAGACTCGATCTGGAAGTTAGAGAACCTTTGAGTGACGGCCGGTGAAGAACGTGGGTTCTGGGTTAAAATACCGGCATGTTTCATATAGATAAGTGTGTTTTACCGGAAAATAAAATGACCGATTTTTTCCATATTCTTAATAAAGAGGATATTGATTTCCGAATGTTTTCCTAAAATATTTTTAGTAAAATAATATAAATTTCCGAAAATTTTTCAAACTTTCCGAAGATTTTCTGAAAATTTCCAAAATCTTGAAAAGCTTTCCAAAGTTCTTTCGATATATCCCGAGGATAACTCGAGGCAGTTTGAAGGAAATTGCCTCTATTTAATATTCCCCAATTCGTTTCGCAGAGCGGCCAGAATAATGTGTCGTGAGGACTGTACTATGGCAGTTGGCGAGCAAGGCGACATGTACATGTGAGGTGCGGCATCATACCACGAGGCCGTGCAACCTTTTTTCCCAGAGGCCTCTTTGCAATGCTCCCAACCTGAACTGATTGACATTGCACTGTGTAAAGTTGGAGAAGAGAGTAAGTGAATGAAAGTACTGTTCTTGAATACGTAATGGTAATAGAATTGAGTGGAGCTAAGAAGTCGTATTTCCTAACGTTTGCTGCAACAGTTTTTGAGAGGTGAATTGTTGTTGTTTCATGGTAAGTGTTTTCTTACTTATTATTGGCTCATGAGCCAAAAAGTAAGAATGTGATTGGTCAATTTAGGTGTCCGATAACAAGCTTGTAACCTGAAAATATCCGATAAATTTGTTAATGTAATCCGACAAATAAGTTTTAATTAGACCTATCAGATTTAAAGAAACTGTACTTTTTATGGAAATAAAATAACTAAATTAAAGCTTTTACTGGCTTCATAGTACTCTACACGATTTGGAAAAACAAAGTAAGTTGGCCCTCTCTCAGGTGGACTTCTCTCACGCAACAGAAATTGAAGTTTGTCTCTAGCGGGACACACCACTAAAACCATTTTTTTTTTTGAAAAACATTTTTTAAAAGAGCCACAGGCTAAATCGGAAACCTTGCTACTAAATTGATAGACATTCCAGCTTGCAGCTTGCACTGCATGATTTCTGTGACGATTTTGTAGCTGCGCAAAAATATGGAGTAATCAAATCTACCAAAACACGGTCCACGAGCACTTTTTCGCGTTTTTATAAACAGTTTTACGGACTTGGAGATATTTTGAATGGAAGCCTAATTTTGATCAATCGATTAATTAACTTAGGCTAAAAGTTATAAAAAATGAAAATCTGACTACTTTTCAGAAAAATAAAGGCATTATTGTGTCAAAAGCAATGAAGAAGAAATTCAAAGTAGATCCTAATTATTTTTCCTGCCAAGAAGTTTTGTTGGTTGTTAGGACGGCAACGTTAAACAAGATATTTATAACCGAATAATATGCCGTACAGTAGACATGTATTAAGTTGTAATGCCAATGATAAAATTGTTTTAGATTCCAGAAAATTAATACATTGAAATACAGATTAAAAATATTTTAATACTAAAATGATTCTGAACTGCATTTCACATGCATATCTTACTGTTTCAGGCAATGAGACTGAACTGACTGTGGCACTGTCCCCAAGGGCACAAATTGTTGTCTGTGAGGTATGAAACCTCAGTAAAACTGAAGTTATATCTCTGAATACAAGAAATTGTGTTATTTCAACCAATCTGATTTCAGCAAAGCGTTTATGCTGCGTTGGAAAGTTTCTTTTAGCTATTGATCAGCACGGCAAGCTTTTTTATTGTGACTTTGAAGCGTACATAAATGGTCTTCACGTATTACGAAGCAAGACCACCAACCAGAGTAGTTCAGGGTCTACCTTCTCCTACCAGTACGTAAAGGAAAAGTTGGTTACCGACGGACCGTTACTGCATCTTGAGTTCGAGTGCATGGCGGCAACGTGTACCTTCAATTCTATTTGTGCAACGAAAAACGAAGCATTCCTTCTTTCCAGTCTAGGAGACGTGTATTCTATAAATATACGTAGATCAGGGCGAGAAATATTGAAAGATTCTCAAGCAAAGATTTTCATTGACCTTGAAATGTTAACAAAAATGCAAAGTCATACCAACGATGTGTTATCAGTTTCTAAAGAGACTGCTGTTGACAGCAAAAGCGCGGAGGATACAGAAATGATGCAAGGTAGGATCATAGGGAACTCACAATTCGTTTTGTGGTCACTTTTAAGAGAAGGGCAACATTTAACAGTTAATGGATAAGTTGTCTGTGAGGTGCAATTAATTATTTGACAACGCTGTCATAGCAATAGAATTTGAGAATGAAATACACAATAATTTAACAACGACGGCACATTTTGTTTTGTGGTCAGTTCTACGAGAAAGGGCAATACTTAATAGCTGCTGGCTGAGTTGTCAGTGGCGAGCAATTTAATTAAGGTCTTTCACCAAAATTAGAAGCCAGCATAAGATTTTTTCAAACCTTACCATTTATTAATCATAATTATTGTATTCCAAATAAGAAATAAGGAGATTCATCGTACTTGTTGAGAAACACTTTCTTTTTGCCCATTAGGGCCAGATACAGTTACACCATACGTCTGGCTTCTAAATCTACTTTTGCTCTCCCAAAAATGACAACTAATTATGGAAAAATTAATATTAAATTTTTTGGCTCAAAAGTTTGGAAAGAAATAGATGAAATTTTCAAAACGTTGAGTTGCTTCAAAAGGAAACTCAAAAATCACTTTCTCGATATGTATATAACGCTAACCTTAACCTCTAAATTTTTGTTTTCTTATTGAGCTCATTAAAGGATTTGTAATTTTTATTATTACTTGACAATTATGAGTTGTATATTTGTATGAATTCCTGTTTCCTGTATTTTGCTGTGTACTTCCTTCCTTTCGACCAAAACATATTAATTCAAAATATAGTGGGTACCCTGTTACGCCGCAAAATGTAACAACTGACGCAAAATGCAACATCAACGCAAAAACTGACGCTAAATGTAACAACTCAGTTAACGCAAAATGCAACAAAAATTGACGCAAAATGGAAAAAAAAACTAAATTATGTTATCGATACTATTTCTGATCTCAAGGTAGCCGATATGCCAGATTTGACTTACTTCATCTGAAGGAACACATTTCTATAACAAACGGTTCAGCAAGTGCACCAAATTACAATTATCCAATGCATATAGTTGTTTTTAAAGATGCTCAAATACAAAAGTTATCTTGCAACGAGCTAACCCTTACTAACGCTGCAACTGGCCCATCCCCCCTCGATTTTTTTCCGAATGTTTTCATCCCTTTCAAGCAAAATTTTGGTAGCTGTTAAGTATTATTATGTAAGTCGTTTATGGATGTTTGGGTTGTAAAAATACCTCTGGAAAAATGTGAAATGCATCCCTTAAAACCAGAGTGTTTGACAAAATTTTATTTCTTGACTATTTTTTATTGGTTTACAGTTACCAACATTCCTGACAAATTGTCAAACTCACGGTGCCAGACACATTATTTGCCATCCCGTAAAAACGTAAGAAAGAAAAATTTGAAATAATTCTCGCAACTACTATTATTGTTTATTTCTGTGGTTGCCATGGAAGCAGTTTCTCTATGCCAAATTCCATTAGGATCGAACTTGACCAACACCTTCACTCGCACCTCCCTCAAGTTCATGCTCAGTAGTCCACGTTTTAAGCGTCAGATTATTCAATACGCCTCTGAGAAGAAAGTTGATATGTAATCAAACAGTAATACTATAGAGACGTGTTCGATGCTACATATAATTTATCACAATTACTGCTCAAAACTTAAATAAAATCACAAAAGCACCAACCAGTTTAAATAAATATCACTTATATTTCCACCTTATTAAATGGTCTTGATCATTTGCCCCGATTAAAACTATTCAATACGGTCGAAGAGATATACTTGATATTTATTTAAGCTGGTTGATGTTATACTGCTTTTATACATACGTACATATATGTATTTACTGTGTGTTGAGCCAGATCGACATCTTTTCAACACTGCTGCTTTGGACTCCATTTCCTTTGCCCCCGAGATGCAAAAGCGCTAACTGAAACTGACTACCTTTGGATCAGAACTAGTATCGATAACATCATTTAAAAAGTTGTTACATTTTGCGTCAAAGTTTGTTACATTTTGCGTTAAAACCGTTATTAAATTTTGCGTTAACCGAGTTGTTACATTTTGCGTCAATTTTTGTTACATTTTGCGTTGATGTTACATTTTACGTCAGTTGTTACTTTTTGCGGCGTAACACACCCGACTAGATTAGCCTCTACGGTTATTTCGAGTGCCCAACCATCGCATCATGTGTAACGTGCTGGTTCTGTTTTTTGTTTATCATCTATACAAAATGGTGGAAATAAATGTTGTTGTCGCATTATCAGTAGCAAAATAATCAATTTTTACAATTAATAGTTAACTGCACGACACTGTCTACAAAATAGTGCAAAAAGGAACTTCAAATCTACTTTTTCTGCAACTTTAGAAATATCTAAAATCACGTTCATAGGAATTTAAACACAATTAATGAGCTGGATTAGGTAAAGCTCAAGAATGTTTAGCGGTTAGCAAAATTTTTTGAAAAATATTCAGAATTTGTGAACTTACACCATAGAGCTGTGCCTTGCAAAACAGAACAATGACCATAAGTATTTAAGTAATTAAAAGTTCAGCATTAAAACTGAAAATTTGGGTTTTGTTTTTATAGAGTTTATTTTTGCGGGAGTTTCTTTTTGCGGGAACTTTTTTTTGCGAATTGTCCAAAAACACGAAAAAATCGCAAAAATAGACTCCCGCGAAAATAAAGTCCTACACGGTAAATACGTTTGTAACTTCTGGCAAAGTTTCTAAAGAAAACTTGAACGATAATAACGGTATGTATTCTTTGAGAAATATCTGGCAAAGGTTCTAATCTGTAACGTGTTTTTATTTCCTTTAATTCCTGTTTCAGTGTTACATTCTTAAATTTAAGAGCCATTGCATATTGTCTTACACATATTGTGTTACCTATGTTACCTTGCACATAACTTTATAGTGTTTGCGATTATACAGTATCCTCTATCAGAATTTGTGTTTGTTTTTAAAAAAATGGTCATCCATGTAAAAAGGCAGATTGCTTTAACTATTTCTAGCTGCTACTACTGCGCCGTTATTTATTTATTTTTTTGTTTGCTGTAAATTTAGCACTTTGGGTGATAACAATTTTATTGTCTATTAAGCATTTTTGCCTGCCCTATTTTCATTGTTTCAGTTGCATACCAAAACTCCGAGGATGTCGTGGACATCCGTCAAAGAGAAGACAGAAGTCAACTATGTGTCAGCCACCAGGAGCAACAGGGAAACACAGAAGAATCCCGTATCTCTGCCAAGTGTTCCCTGAAACATGTTGAACAGTCCGCCGAATTTGTTCTTCACGAATACTCCGATCTCTCGCACAAAGTGATCACGGAGATTGCATGCGGAGAGAGTCACATACTGGCTCTCAGTCAAGACGGGCTAATTTACAACTGTCACGCCGTATGTCACGATCAATCGGGTGATGTCTCAAAGGGTGAATCAAGTTTATTCCAAAGGGTTAGTTTGGACACAAAGAGCCAGAGTATCATGAGGTTTAAGACAATTGCTTGTGGAGAGCAACACGCAGCTGCAGTGAATGACAGTGGACGGGTATGTTGTCTTCACGCTGTGTGCGAAAAAATACTCAAGTACAAAGTGCACGCAAATACTAGGGCAAATTCTTAAGGTCATAAGTGTAGTATAAATGCCGTCTGTGGATAAATCCCTGGACTAAAGCAAACTTAAGATATACGTCCGTCTTTCAAATAATTATCAACGTAAAACCTTATGTGCCATTAATGAAGCTAGCTTTTAAGAGGAGGGTGAAATTTCTAACAAATTGTTAAGTAAACTACAAAATATATGTTTCTGCGAACGGTCCAATGAAAATACAACAAAATTAGTATTAACTACAGACCACATTTGTAATTCTATACACCATGGAAGTACAACAAACCATTAATGCAATTGTTTCATGATAAAATATACCAAAGAAGGAGCACTCTTTTTTAGGGGGAGGGGGCAGTTTGAACCTATAAAGCTAATACATACATGTGGCGTACTGATTTCTTCATAGGTGTTCATCTGGGGCCTTACTCCCAATACATCACTTCAGCTGAACGAAAAAGCCCCAGAGGCAAAGTTAGTCGATGGCACAGTACAGGATGAAAAAACCCTTGGCTCATCGTTAACAAATGCTGTTCTGTGCTGTTGTGCGATCACTTGCAACATTCGCAGTTTGACTGACGGTACTCATGTGGCCCTTGAAAATAAGTCGTATGACGTTACAGTCACACTCTGTTCTCAAGAAGAACAACAGACTAACAAGGTAACTTAAAGTGTGCCTTTTCGGTACAACACTTGTCTTAAATCAGTTAATTTTTATAAAAGAACTGTATGTATGTTTATTGCTTTTCACATACGTCATTTACAAGGTTTTGCGAAATTAATGCTCCTTTATTTTTGCGCGAAAATGGTACAAGGCACACTCCTTAATTAAATGATACATACTTGCCTTAAAACTACATACAAGAACTGATTTCCATTTCACTACCCTCACTGTCTCTCTTCCTCAGCTGTTTCCTTATAACAGCTGAAATCAATGTATTTACCCCTTGGCATTTTATGATTCTATTTGCAACTCGAAACTATAAGGTTTGTTTACTTTTCTAGCCCAAAGTGCTGATAGAAATGTCAACAGCAAACTCCGAGGACAAAACTTTTAAAGTTAACCTCACCAGAAAACGTAATGATGACAACATATATCAAGGCAAGTTTTCTTTCACTCTTTCGGAATTGATTTTATTTCATACAACCATCTGCAAACTCGACAAGGCTACAAGAAAGAAAGAAAGAAAGAAAGAAAGAAAGAGATAGAGAGAGAAACGCTTGTAAATCTTCTGAATTTATATTTCCTCCCATTGCGTGTCCTTCCATTGTATCACTCTTTATCTTATATCCTTTTTCCAGGCTCTTTTTCGTTTCCCTCTGACGGCACGTATCAGCTGCGAGGTGTCATGCGAGGAAGAGATATCACAGGCAGCCCAATCAAATGTCGGGTCAGTTCATCTGTTGACGTAAGAACTCACAAACTGATGCTGTTAGGACAAGGTTCGGAGATGCTGAGGGGAGTCTTGAACGACACAAATGGAAGGATTCAGAGAGGCGGCATCAATTACGAGGTGATTAATTTCTATAGTGCCATAAATTTTGAATACATCAAATGGTGATATTTAAATTTAGAATCTTAAACTTAAAACTTGAGCAAAATATTTTCCGCAGTTGTTTTCTTCCAATATTTCCTCCAGTTATTGGCGGGAAGTGAAATTTATCGCAGACTGGCATTCTAAGTCTTTCTCAAGAAACTGCAAGGAACATGTTAGTTCCATCTCCCTTGCGTCTTTGTGATTATGACCAAATTATGACCAAATGTACCCAATGAAGTAAACTTTGTTGGTACTTTCTCCAGATTTGGGCCTTGACTAACGAATACGATGATATGCTGTCCAATGAGTCCTTCTTCACCGAGGAGTTCCTAAACACTTCGTGCATCACAGATGGTGCTCTCTACTTATATGCATTTGATATGAGCAAATTTAAGGTCCCTCATTCACTGAAGAGCATGAAAATCTGGCTCCACTATCTCGCATATAGGGTTCCACACTCCAACGTAGGGATAATTGGTGTGAATGCAGATGAGGAAGAAGAAGGGTTCGGCGTTAACCTGTCACGCCTCAGGAAAATCAACACCAATGTTAAAGAAGCCGTCGTGCTGCACAAAATCACTGATGAAGCTGTCTACAAAATTATAGAAAACTGTCTCCTGTCGAAAGAGAGAATATGTAAAAGTCTCAGTGAGTTGGAAAACAAGGTCATCGAACGCAGACCAGCAACCCGTTTTCTTAGCGAAGAGGAATTTATTCAGCTGGCATCACAATGTGGCCTCACACAAGAGTGGCAGCATGGAGAGGCCATCCACCATTTGGAGGAAGTAGGGGTAGCGTTGTTTTGTGGCAATCCTGAATGTTTTCTCATTCTTGATCGGTCAAACGAATGGTTTTTGGATCTTGCAAAAGAGTTAAAAGACAAATGTCCAAACGGCGTACTAGATGTCCGTTCACATGGTAAAGTATTTTTATTCTCTCAGGACCTTTACAACCGAGTGGAGCAATTATCGATATAAACTATCATTTATCGAAAGCATAAAGTAATCGTAACAATTAATTTAAGTATTAAGTATTAAATGTTCGATACAGCTTTTCGGAAATCCGATAAATAATAATTGGCAACTAATATCATAAATAATAATTGGTATTACAACGTAGAGTCTGTCAAATGGTCGATGGTCGTAAAATAACAATCCTTTATTATGTTTGCATTTGTTTTTCGTGCAGCATAAACATCGGCCACCCGCCCTAATTATATCGTAAGTTAACAAGATCATCGCCTGGTAAGTTTTCTCGAGCTTTCAGTTTTTGATTTTACTGCGGTTACTACATTACTTGCAAAAAATTTCGGACGGGTTTAATTTCGGACAAAAATAAAACCGTCCGAAAATTTTAAGCGTCCGAATTTTTTACCGTTCAGTCTAAAACTTATGTGTACTTTCCTGGGTAACCCCATTACATACATCTAAGGCCAATATACATAATATAGCTAGAATTCGAATAAAACTTCGCTCAGATGTAGCACTTTTTTGTTGAAGCTGTCAACAAGGAACTTGAACCAGAAGAGCCTTTTGAAGATCTTGTGTAGATCATAAAACCATTTTGAGCTCGAAAGTCAGAACTGAACTCTAGTTAAAATACTAGGCTAGAAACATGTTGATAAGCCTGATCAATGTTATGTTATTTTCTCGGTGTGATAGTATGTTTGTAAAACCTTAAGGGTACAGTGATACGATTACTTTTACCGCTTCTGTTTAAATCTTAATCATGTTTTGCGACGCAAATTTACCTTTGGTATGTTTCAGCAAGATGTCCAAATTTTTTTTCCGCAATGTGTCCGAAATGAGGTAACAGTGTCCGAAAATTAATCGTCCGAAATAAAACGTCCGAAATTTTTTGCAAGTAATTTGTAGAACGCATCCATTTATATGAAAACAATTCCGTGGGGAAGACTAAAGTTGTTACAACAAATAACAATCTCTTAATCTCTTGTCTTGCGTTTATTTGCTCTGTTGAACCATTTTTAAAATTAACGCGCATTTTGATGCTTGCGAAGCACATGGCCATCTAAAGTATTTTTTGCCGTTTGACGGCTGCATCTGTTTTCCCTCTTTTTGCCGTACACTGTAAACTTCCCCTCCGTCAATAGTTCGAGTTGTTGATATATACACATATATACAGGATTCAAAAAAGCAAAGTGGCCAAAGTTGAATAAACGAGTGTTTCACTTAGTTATATAAATTGGTCTCTGTTTGTTATCACTGAATAAACATTCAAAACAAATTTGATTTCTTTGTTCTTTGAAATAGTCGGATTTTGTATTCGATTATTGAAGTTAAACGGAGTAATTCACGGTTGTTGCACTTGATTTGATCTTTTCCAAAAGTTACATTTTTACGGAATTTATTAAGACAGTGATCAATCACTTCTGTCAAGGTTTTATGTATTTTTAAGCAATTTATCACTTTGTGTTCCGGCCGGGAACATTAAACACTTGATCCTCCACCATTAGACAGACTCACTACGTATGTCAACTTCGTTCGCATATTTGTTTAATTGTCAATGAAATCTTACAGACGGGAAAAATTTAGCCTGCATAGCAAGCTCTCCAGTTTATCTTTTAGTGTGCTGGGAATATCGAGCATTCAAGCCGAACGTGATTTGACCGCGCTAGTTGTAGTTATGGGAGAATGGGACGAGGAGGAGAATGAGAGCCTGCCCTTTACCCTGTATCTTTTGTGATGCTCGAGTAACGCTCCGTAGCCAGAATACGTGATATTCCTATTGGTCAGTTTAAATTTAGTTGTCATCGCTCATCTCGGGTAGTTCATCACAGTGTTCCGTTGGGAGACAAAAACAGGAAATTCATTTCGCTTCTATGAACAGTCGGTACAGAGTTCATCGAGAACTAACATTTCCAGAAAGGAAAACCTAAGAATTTTATAAGTTGTAAAATTACTTCATGTATTCTGTGTTAAGATCAAATAAAATTTTGTTGCAAATTAAGGTTAAGAATACGGCGGGACTCCTTTACAGAACTTGTTGTGTAACATACTGCAGATCAAACACCAGATAAATTTGCTGTTTATTTTGAATCAACATCGCCGGCTACCATATGTATCACAAGGTTTTGACTTTTTAAACCCGGTTATGACTGTTCGACGTGAACCTTTTCCTTTCTGACACATATCAATATGTCAAAAGCTCTTGTTTGATCAAAGGGGTAGGCATCGATTTATCATGGTTTTTACGGCTGGCGCTCTCTCCGCTCGTGCCTCACTCTCGCGGGCTTCGTCCGCTCGCTCGACTTTTTATTACGCTAGAATCCCTACGCACAAAAAAGCCAAAATAGCGGCTGCTACGCAGGCTAGGAAAAATTAGTTGTCGATAACAAAACAGCTATACTAGTTATTGTTAATAAAAGTATCTCTGCTTTTGTAAAGAATGCTAATTAGTTACTGATAACTAGATTTTTGACAGTTTGTTATGGATGACTTCGGGGACACACAGGATTTTTTATTCATCGATTACCGTTTGTTATCGCAAACTTATAGTTATTGCTAACTATTTCTACATATGCCCTAAATTCTTCTTACTGACATCTCTGTGCCGTGGTCAAACTTGACACAAGACGCCATTTTGTCTGTAACATTTTGCTGCATAGTTTTGGATTTATATATGCAAATAATGCAATCCTAATACCTTTTGTAAATCAAACGAATCAATCACTGCAATTGTTGCGCTTGTTTTGAAAATGAAAGTTTAATGGCATAACGCAGTCTACGGTTCGATCCTCCGTGACCTCAACGTCCGTTTTGAATTTTTCCCGTTCCGTGTAGCTTCAGATTTAAACACCCATAAAAGAGAGGGCTGGCTTCAGAGGGGGGGGGGGGAGGGAGGGGGG
>JANSTQ010153884.1:4422-21727 GCA_026167885.1 Bergia puertoricense
TCTACTGGTAACAGTAGTTGGAATTTCAAACTACAGATCCAAACGTCCACTGCAGCTTCTACTGGTAACAGTAGTTGAAATTCCAAACTACAGTAGTTGGAATTTCAAACTACAGATCCAAACGTCCACTGCAGCTTCTACTGGTAATAGTAGTTGGAATTTCAAACTACAGATCCAAACGTCCACTGCAGCTTCTACTGGTAACAGTAGTTGGAATTTCAAACTACAATTCCAAACGTCCAATGCAGTTCGACCAGAGCAGAACCCCAGTTAGTAGCCTGAGAGCTGTTATCAAAAGAGAGGAACAACAAGCTACGCTTTAACTTATCTGTATTGCAAACAAAAGCTCCGCATGTTGCGAAAAAAAGACAAAAGTAAACAATGAAACAGTGAAAAAGACTACATAGAAACCTAAGATAACTCGCGTTGACAGAAGCCGAAGTTTGGAAAGTTTTTTGTACGACCGAAATTTTGCCTCGTGACG
Source organism: Bergia puertoricense (assembly GCA_026167885.1). NCBI lineage: Eukaryota > Metazoa > Cnidaria > Anthozoa > Zoantharia > Parazoanthidae > Bergia > Bergia puertoricense. The sequence continues at coordinate 4,907 of JANSTQ010153884.1, forward strand.
ACTGAAAGCTTATTTGTAATATTTACACGTTCGAAAAGCCGCAAATTTTGTGTATGTTGGTTTATGTTGTATGTATTAGTTCAAGAATAAAGTGTTTGAAAGAAACTCAAAATTGGTGTCGTTTTTATATGCACACGTCCTTTATGGTTCTCTCTGGTTCAAGTTAGAAGAGTGTTCGGGACAAAAAAGGAGATCGCAATTGGTTTCATCCCGGTCTAAAAATATAATTTGTACAGTAACACAACTTGTGAGGTATAGAACGGTTGCGTTGAAGTTGTGCTTCACATATTTCAATGTGTCTTGGAAATTCATCAAATCGGGCTAAATCAAATCAATAGGTTTTGCGGAACATGCACGACAGTGCTGGTATTTTCGAAGTATATTTTTTGCATGATTTCAGAGCACATCGAGGTGTGAAATGAAACACACCCCTATGAATTGTGGTGCAATAATTGAGCGATAAGAATAGGGACGGGTGAACGCCAACTTCGCGTTTACAAATACGCACGCTATGCACCCAAATATACGCAGTGCACGCATTTTAAACAAGCATTGCACGTGAATACACGCAGTGCACGCATTTGAAACAAGCATTGCACGCGAATACACGCACGAGGCAACACGTTGCACGCGACATCTGCAGCTGCCGAATCAGTCACTTCGCAGTCTCCTTCAAACAGTCTTTAGCCAAGTAAAACCTCACTAGAGGAGGGGGAAGGGTGGAAAGGCGATCAAATTTAGATCTCCTACACTTCTCTACTTAATCTGTTTTTGCAGTGACAAATTTGGCCCAGCAAATTTGAGGATCGTAAAGCACCCAAAATAAAACACTTAAAATACATATGCGACACCTGTCTTAGGCACATTGTTCTCTGGCCGGAATAAGCGATTCGTGATGATGATAATTAATTATTGACGATAACAAGTTTTCAGTTCTCTGTTTTGTTAATAATTAGCATCCCAGAATGATCAGAACCCATTTTTCCGGCCGGTAACAATGTAGTTTTGTATCACAAAATGCTGTTTCCTTACTTAATTTTTTAAATTTCATTTCACTCTCTGTACAGTTCGGTGCATATTGAATAGGAATATTTTCGTCTCTCGTGTTTTGAGAATACATCTAGCAATGTATGAATTAAGACTGCCTTAATTCAAACTGACAATGGCTAAATAAATATCGTGACAGTTTATTGACGCCCGAAAATATAGCAAGTTTTTCAGTTTTTGGGATATCCCGGACTGAATTCTATCAAAAACCTGAAATTTACGTTTCGTTACTGAGAGTATAAAAACAGCATTCTTCGGAATCTCTGTCACTATATTCCTTCAAACTATCAGTTTACTATCAGATGGTCGCGGTTTTTTGTTCATGACTGAACATACCAGCAGCAGTTGCAGCTTTTTCAAAACGTTTAACCAGATGTTCGATAAATTCAACCACAAATTAACATAAAATTATTTTCATATTACTGCAATAAAAGATTGTACTTGAAGGCACAGTCATTCGAAGTTACTTGAGTCACAAAAAAGAAACTTTATGTCTGACAAACTCTCTCGCTAACCGAGTAGTGTATGGCGAGATTACTACTTGAAACTTCTTGAATCACACTTTTTCTCAGTGGTTTGTGTTTTCATCCCCAGCCAGTCGAAATTCAGGTATAAATAGTTAATAGAGATACTCGTCACTTACAAACTATGGATATCTGACTGAATAAGCCTTTTGATCAGCTGGCGAGTGCCATGCATCTAGTTGCGCTCATTTATTTATTTCCAAATATTTTTTCAGGCCTTAAATAATCAAGCCAAGCCTGCATAAAGTATTTAAATAAAGGAAGATTGGAAATAGCGAGTATGTATTTCATAAGCCAGTGTACAAAGTTTTAATGTTCTTCGGATTACCAAACGAAAAGCCTAGGGGGAACGAGGTTACCAATGGAAAGCAAGAAAATATCATTCAACCAATATTTAAAATACTTTACTTAGACTTCCAAGAAGAAAAAACCCTATGAAATGTTGGATAGATATTTGAGTGGAATGAAATTTACTCAGTAATTCTCCCAACCACATGTCTCACCAGCAGCGGGTGGAGAAGCAAGTATTAGAAAGGAGAATTTAACAATGCATCAGTTACAGGTTTGTTAATGATTGATGATTGATCAGATGCAAGCTGCTGGTTGTAGGTTGCAAGTTGCAAGGTGTTTCTATAAACAGAGGTTTTCAGAAGTCACCCTAAATATTAAAACTAATATATCTTTATCCCTAACCCTAAAAAATAAAACTAGCCCGTATCCCTTACCCCAATCCTAAAATCTAACGGCCCTAAATAACTCTAATTTATCCAAATAACTCTGGTCTGCAAAAGGAACCAGTCTTGAGTTACACTGTAAACCGTTGGAAGTCAGTTCGTGTTGTAGACGTTATGCACCCGAGGGAGCGGGGCAGATGTGAGGCATTCGAACTTTTGTTCAGCATCCCAATCTGGATGTAAGGTAAATGTGGTCAAATTTAAGTAATTTTTGCTACTTTCACCAAGAATAATTCGTCAAATACCCGACCCCCGGGTTGGCAGCAGGACGTAGGCAAATGCGCCACATCACCCCGCCTCGCCCACATTCGGCTTAACACATTGATAGATGTATAATCTGACAAACGAAGCACTGAATTTTAAATATGACGATGGGTGCCATGCAACAAGACCGCGGTTAGTGTTCACAGACGTTTGCTTTCTATCGCAGCGAGAAGTCCGTCCCTCGGCAAACCAACACTCGCTGTTAAAGAAAACACGCACTTTTCAGTATAACAAAAGTCTTTATATTAAACTCCATATAAGAACAAATAGACTCAACTGAATTTGCTCACGGACATGTAAGAACTTAAGAGCAATTTAAATCTTTGACTCAAGTGGTTCTTTTAATGTACTGCTGTATTTTAGTTTTCCTTTTGTATAAAACTATGACCAATTAAGACTGAATTTGCCACAATATTAAGAATATCTGGTTCTTATGTAAAGACTGAAAATGTACAAGCGTGTTTGAAGAGTTATACGAGGGAGCCTCGAGCTAGAGGCCGGAAGTATAAATTTTGAAGTCACTTATTGCGGTTCCGTCGCTGTCAAATCCATGATGGAAGATTTGCTTTAAGAAAAAATTAAAATTTGTCTGTTGGATAAAATTATTAAAAAAGGTACGAAGGGTTGAAAAATGAACACATTCGAAACCTACAACACAATACTCTTGGATTAGCATTATGTGGTTGATATATTGTATCACTGTAGTTTAGTTTGGTGCTCATGTCCCCCCCGGGGGGTGGGGGTACTTAACTAAATTTTGGGTAGAGGGGTGCCACCCAGGCTCTAGAACCCTTGTCCTGTTTCTGATATAATAAGACAATTTTATATACCCTGTTTATGATTTTAACTAAAAAGACACTCTGTTTATGAATGTTGTTCATAACTGATTTTAATAAGCAACAACAATTTACTATCAAATATACAGGTAGTTGTAATATGCAGTTTTACATCAAGCACTAAAGACCTTGCATTTTCATAAAGTGCTATCATACAGCCATTACAGTAACGTAACGACAGCGATTTTTAAGTCAAATTTATTTTTACTTTTCCAAGTATCAAGACTAATACCCTGTTTATGATGGAACAAGGAACATCCATATACCCTGTTTAAAATCGAAAGCAAAAAAAAGCATACCTTGATTATGATCAGAAGGTCGAAAAAGTATACACGGAAGGGCGGTACACCCCTGTATAGCCCGTATATATGGGAGTACTCCCCCCTGGGTCATGTCACGCGTTGAAATAGCAGTTTGGAGACCACATGCCTTTTTCAAAACACCATTTGTAAAGCTTTAGAAACTACATCACACTTGATCAAAGTTGACAGTGCGTTAAGTTTATCTGGAGTGGCTAAGTTTTCCAATTGTCATGATTTCAAGTAATTAAAAAACACAATTCGAAATGTATTAATTTATGCCTAAGGCGCGATCAGTCGAAACCTTTCAAACGTCCTAGGAAGTCATATCAGATATCAGGGGAGTTTTAAGCTATGATAAATCATGTGAGATTTGTATTAAAACGTTTAAACCCCCTGAAAAAAGTTTGTCAACAGAAACTTAATCACAAATGGACTTGATTTCTAGTTTTGCCATCAGTCCGCGCCAAACCGCTGGATCCGGACGGTAATAATTTTATGAATTCTAAATGATGACGAATAAATCAAGCTATCAAGAACTATTAGCGTCAAAACGCCGACTTTTCCAAACAGTAATATGCGGTTTATTTATACTAGAAGGTAGTCATTAACTTCAAAGTACTTACCTAGAAAAGCATTGGATTAGAAATTAGTACTGTATATCAGCTTATCATGAGAATAGTAACAGATTATTTGCGTGGGATTTATCGATCTTTAAACATGTTAAATTTTTAAAAATTGTGTTTTAAAAAGTAACCTGCTTTTTAAATCCAGTTTAATACTGTGTGTCTGTGCAAAATATTAAAAAGTTAAGAATGCCCTTTAAAATGTTTTTAGTTTTGTAACTTTTTTTTGTAATTAAACAGACATTTCAGGAACCAGATAATTTTGGCCGAGTCTATTCAGCATAAAATTATCCGTAACTGATCAAATCTTCTCTCCCCTCTCCCCCTTTTGACAAATATTAGCAGCCCCTCCCCCAGAGGTTGGTGTTGTCATATGACCCAACAACAAGATCACCATCAACTGGAAGCGTAAAGCAGCAACAATGAAGCTTCGTGCTCAACGCTGAAATGGCTGATTCGTCTGCGGAAATTTCAGCTGGTTTAGAATCACCGACATCTAATGGAAGTCTAGAAAACTTCGATGAAAAGGACGATTATCCTGTTGGAGTTGCTTTACCAAGGAAATCAAGTGTACTCAAGAGAGACGGAAAACATGGCCCCAAACGGACACTGCAGAAGTCGGTGTCATTTAGTTCAAGACCAGAAGAGAAGAAAATTATAAACGGTGAGAATTTTCAGTTTAGATTGCTAAGTAAGACGAAAGATTGTCACAGAGTTATTGAGAACTCGTATGACTAATCATGAATTTGTGTTAATTTTGACCAGCTTCTGACTGTTTGACGTTCATGCGAAATGGATGCGAGTTGATGAAAATCCGATCGAATTCTCGGCAGTATCAACGATTCTTCTCTGTGGATGAGGATCTTACTACCCTTCGATGGAAGCCTTCTTCAAAGAAGCCAGAGAAAGCTAAAAGTATGTATTGTTCAGGAGAATTTATTTGTATGTTCGATTGAATTCCTTATCATCCAAAGTACTCATACTTCTGCATATATTATTTGGTTTTGCACCGGCAGTGAGAATTTGCAATGAAATTCAGAAGTGTTCACTTAAATTGGATCGATATTTACAAAACATGAACAGTTAGTTCTTTATAAAAGTATTATTAGTTTCCTTGAATATATTGCTGGAGGTTATTGCCTAGTTTGAACGTTTCCGCGGATTACTTTGCTTGTAATTTTGAGAGCAGAGTCATATCTACAGTTGATATATCTCCACTGGACATTTCCTCCTTTATCGAAACTTTCAGCCATGTTCAAGTTTATCTTTAATAACATATAAACACGTACATAAAATAGCAGATCTGTTGATATGATCCTTGCCGTCTGTGCAAAGGATAAATTCACTCTGCCGGTTTTTTATCGAATTTTTCGATGGCTACTAGTGGGAGGTAACACAAGGGACTTGTCAATCGTTAACGCGTTTTCAAGATCAGATACGAATTCGGAGTCACTTCGATTCAAAACTTGTGTGACGTTTACTTCATCACTGGAAGATCGAATATACAGTTCTGAGAATAGATAAGACTTAGCAACGAGGAAAGTTTTTTTCGATATATACTAACTCTTTCACTTTGTTCTTGCATTATTAGTGGCATATGAAACTCTCGGAAACTGAAAAAATTTGTGCTTGTGCATTTCAGTTGGTTGTTGGTATGTTTGCAGAATCTATTTCGTTATCGTTGTTTACATACACAGCACAAACTGAAAATGCGTGAAATCATTCGCTGGTATATTCAAAGTCAACTCCGATGGTAAAGTGTCTTTCTTGCGAGCCGTGGCTTTTAGTTCTCGAATGACTTTTACAGTTTCTGTTTCTACAGAACTTACGCGCAGGCAATTTCCTGTGAAAGAAAAGCTGTGCATACTAATTGTTTACATGAAATCTTGATGTCAAATTTTGTTCCAGGCCACGAAGCTTTGGTCCTTAATCGTACTAAATTGATTGAAAAAGGCACCAGTCTGTCAATATAGTTTTCTATTCATGGAAGCACGGACACCTTTGAACAACTTGTTTTCGTAGTCGTACTGGTGGTTTTTGACGACAGACCGAGTCTGTTTCTGTTAGTGGAATGATTAACGTGATATGAATTTTTCCGCTTCGTCTTGCCTCAATGTCTTTAACAATTCGAAGAAGTCATTTATCATAAAAAAAAAATTAAAAAAACGATATTTTTTTAAAGAAATAGTCAATTACCATAAAAATAACATGTGCGTATTTATTACTTCAGTCTGCGAATCAATATTTCATAAGAATATATACACGAGTTTTGGATCTTTGTTTTGAATTAATAATAATCGACGAAAAAAATTCACAGTCACTGACACTTTTGTGTAGATATGTGGTTTTTTTTATTTTTGTGCAACAATGTTTAAAAAAGGTGCTGATTGCTAAGATTAGTTTTTTTATTTATCAAGACTAAGCAATGTATGTTTAAGAATGAAAATTTGATCTTTACTTTTAAATTTTGACTGCCAATAGAGTCTTGGTGATGAAAACAAATCAGTGTAAAAAGTCTTGAGATTATGAGTAAATTTTTTATATATATGTTATATGAATTTTTACCAGCACATCTTGTTTTAGTTTCAGTTGGTAGATGATTTGCCTTGGCTTTTATTCGCCCTGTCACATTTTGTGAGAATTTATATGAAGTTTTAATACCCTCAAATCCAAAAAATGTTTCTCGCAATAAGATAAAATGTCCCAATATTCTCATACATAATTAATTTTCAAATCATAAAGTAGAGAGGCCTAATTACATTAATTAATTAATTAAATCTCTTAAATTTATACCTTTTCAGAGAAAGTTTAAATATATACAATTTTTGATACTTTACAAAATTTTATAAGTTAACTTTAGTTGTAAGTTAAGTAGTTAAACTTTGGGATTAGAATCAATGAAAGTTTTTGGGTAATGACTTACTCACCCACCCCTCCCCTAAACCTAAACCTAACCCCAACCCCAACCTTAACTCTAGCCCTAAACTAAGGGAGGGGTAGGTGTGTAGTTGTGCAGAAACCTCCGTTTATCCAATTTTTTTACTTGCCATTTGTTTTTCAAGGATCTTCTGTGAATTTTTGATATATCAAAAAGTTCTAACAAACTGCTAGAGCATAGACCCCAAGTAACCGCCATATGTAGGTCCGACCCACATTTGAACGTTGAAACCCATGACCCACAACAACTATAGAAGAACCCTGCATTTATGTTCAAAACCTCCATTTTGCTGAAAAACCAGTCAAATATTAACAGAAACTTAATGTTTCAGAGTGCGAATGTTATAAAACAAGAAGGGATGATGAGAAGGCAAAAAACTGGTCCCAAATAGCCTGTGACAGCAAACAAACTAAACCTGAGTTAAGACCGTCTATTCTTCGTTTGTGTTTTAGTAGCTGTCTACATGCAGGCTAGTCCCAAAATGACATTTCAAAGACCTTAAATTTCAAAATTTTCTAGGAGGATAACCTTGGACCGTCCTTAGAAGCTCACTCATGTACTCTGACGACAGTGACCAGCATTTGGGCCACTAAAACCTTGGGTCTCTGCTGTATTAATATAAGACCATTTGCATAAAATCTGATAAATTACATCTATAAAGTACATAATTATAAAGTTATAAACCCTTGAAGTTATGGTGTTATTTATGAAATTATTGTCAATTAATTAATTGTTTGTGTTAAACTATATTTTAAAAAATTTTGATGAAGAATAAATTAATAAATAAAAGAGTTTTCTTAATGCTTTCTTCCCCAAACTACACTAATTATAATAGGTATAAAAATGTTTTGTTGATCACACAGGATATTACATACATTGTTATTTGAATATCAATAACCTGAATAAAAATTGCATTGAGACGTTATGTTCGCTAAAATTGTTTAAAATATATATAAAAGGCTAAAAAGTTTTAGAGTTAAAAATCTAACGCTTTTGACTAAGTGTTCATCAGAATGATGACTTTTAGCCGAAAATGTTATCTAGATTTTAACTCTAAAACTTTTTAGCCTTTTATAATAATTATATATTTTCAAAAATTTTCCTTGTTGTGGTAATGTGACCTCTAGAAACCATTTGCAAGACTTATTTGAAGAGGCCACATTTTGAGTTTGATCCAATACTAGCTTTACACAAGGTCATCATTATTAGATAGGCACTATGTGACTAGACTGTGGTTCTCTTATTTTCCAAATTATTTATCACATTTATTGCTGATAACAAAAGTACTGATGAGAAGAGGGTTGATGTAGTTATTAAAAGCTAAAATTAGTTTACTGTTTTTTGTCAAGTTTTCTTCCCTACTGAATTAATTGTATGCTGTTATTGTGAAATGCTTTGTGTTTCCTTATCTTTGTGTATGAAGCTCAACTAACATATAATTTCTTATTAATTTATAACTGTCAGTACAAGTAATTATTTTACAGCAGTGAAAATGTTTTTGTGGTATCCATGAAAAAAATATATGTTTTTATCAGTTCATCTGACCTTATAGAATTACTCACCAACCGACTTCCACGTTTATACATATCAGAAATTAAAAAAGTTAACAATTACTTTTAATCAATTGCTGATAATGACCTGACCTGTTAAAAAGTTGAATTAATTTTTTTTGAATAATTTTGCACCTGCGTACACTATTTTTTAAATGTTTTTATAGTTATTGAATAGATTCTCCTTTTAATATCTCTTGTACAGTGCTTAGAGACATTTGTCTTAGGAGCTGTAAAAGAGTGTTCATCATCATCATTATTATTAGTATTAGTATTATTATATTTTTAACTTTACTTGACTACTGTCGTAACTTACTGTAAGCCATAGTTTTTGGAATTTGGTTTGTGAATTGGTTCACCACTAAGGGATTAGAAGCTGAGACAAAATGTGTTGAACTGAACTATTTTTCCTTTTCAATCTTGTAAAGATCATTCTCCAATCCATTTATATGACAGTATTTCCAGTTATCAGGCCACATACAGCTCCTAATATTTTTAAGTCTAGAGGTTATGTGTGTTATATATGGTGCCATATAATATATTTAATATGTAAATGTTATATATACCAGTAGATCAGACCTGCCAACTCTCACACTTTTGGTGTGATCAGTCTCATGAATTTTATGTTTTCTCACAATCTCACAACAAAGTCCTGAAATGTCATGATTTTTAGAAAAAAATCTCCAGAATTTAAATTGTGACAAAACACACCTTGATTTGAAGAGGAAGCACAAAATTCCTGTCATCAGTAGCTTTGTTAATGCTGTCAAAAGCACTAATTAAAAATAGCCACTTCCACATTGTTCCGCCAAGCTCGCATGATTCACTGACTTGTAACATCCTCTTATAATAAGGAGCACTGGCAGTAAATGGAACTTTAAGACAAAAAAGAATGGGACTTGGACTTTTTTCACTATCTAACAATCCTTAATCAACACCAGTTGTCAAAACAAGAAATTTTTTTTAAATCTCACAATTTTCTTCTAGAATTCACAATTTTTCCCCCTGAAACTCACGATTTTTGATCCTCAGGGGTTGGCATGTCTGAGTAGACACTCACAACATTTGGAATAACTTGCTTGGAGTAGTTTCCAGGAAAATAAACTAAAAAATACAGAAAATCAATAAGAAAGATTGAGTTAAAAAGTATGAGACATAAAAAAGGAAAGGAGAGTGTGTAATCAGTTGTAAGTTTAGTGGTAGCCTAAGGCGTGAAATCTTGACTAAAGTGTTCTGCAGAGGTTTTCAATTAATTTTCACATTGCTGACCAGGATATTTTCAGTAAAAGCTGGCTGAACAAACTCAAAATGTCAACTCTTTTGTAGCATTTCCAAAACTTTATTTACTGGCACAAATGACTTAAGAGTATTAATATTTTGACAAACTTTGCCACCTAACAGCCAATTGTGAAAACTCAACTCTCTTTTATTCCGTAAATGTTCTGCCTATTCCCAGTAAATTCTTAATTTTTTTGTAATTAATAACAACATTTTACACAAAATGATGTTGTTTAACTTCAAAAGTCATTTATATGACATGTACATCAGCATTGAGCTTATTGTCTTGTTTATTTTCATTTGATGTCAAGTTTCATGCACTTATCACAAGGCTAAAACATATGGAAGAAATTTCTTTTCCCATTTTGTCAATCTTTTTACAAAACTAGTCATTTTCTCAAAATTAATCATTTTTAGCTGAACTTCTTGCCATTATTTTTCATAATTCCAATTTAGCTCAAATCGTATGCATGGCAGAATCCCATTATGAACAGCTCCTTTCATAACACCTACCAGATCTATTAAATGGGAAAATTTGCAGTTTAGATCTTGATAGCTGGTCGATAAAGAAAATTTTTGTTTTCGATTAGACAGCTGGTGTAGTGAAATGTATAGCTACATGGCAGTTGTGTTGTTCAATATAATCTGCAATACATGTAGTTCAAAGAAAATGATTATGTTGTCCTAATTTTTTGTCCTTCTGTTAAAAAATTCTTATAAATATGGTATGGCCATTCATTTTGCATGTCTTGGGCAGCTGGGGATATATTTGATATTACTAGTTAGTAGATGGTAAAAAAATGCAATTATATTTTCATAATAACACATTTTGAGTTGACATGAGGGAACTTGGCATGCAATGTTCTGAATTTGTTATTGCTTATCAAGGAAGATGCTGAATTATGTTTTACGAAAAGAATCAAAGTGTTTTTATAATTAAGAAGCAGTTTTGTGGACAACATGATTTTATACATGATAGAATACAACTGCAGGTACATATTATTTAAATTTGTTTTGGTCGGGTTTGGAAAATTTCTTAAAATAATATTTAAATAAAACACTGTCAAGCTGTTGATCACAAATTATTTTAAACTATTTATTTTTTGTTAGTTTTTTGAAAAAGAAATATAGATTATAGATTTATCTGCAGTCAAAAAGTTACAAAATGAGAAAGAAAATATTAAGCTTTCAATTAAAGGTGTTTAATATTCTGTTAGAGTTTTTTTCATTACCACCAGTTAAAATATATGTACCTGACTGTGTAGTTAATATAATATTAATGTGCATGCTAATTAAGTTATAGATGTCAACAGTTATACCACTAATTGAAATTAAATGTTTTTTTTCATATCTTAGTCCCCACCCACAGTAACTCTTCATTAAATAATTTAAGAAGCTTTAGGGTGCAGATGAAGATTAGAAATAAAAATACCCCCCCCATTCTCCCTTGTGCCAGTCTCTTTCAAACTCAAACCTAGTTCTCCACAGGGGACAGTGTTTTTTAGATTTTACCTAGATGTCAAGTGAAGAGTGATATTAATCATTTATTTGGTTGCCAAAGATAATGAAATTTTTTAATGCAACACACAAGAAACAAGGGTATCAGTTGTCAGAAAGTGAGGTAAAATATAGAGAGATAATTAATAATTGAAGAGCTCAGTGTAAAAACAGCCGAAGTGGTGATTTTGGGTGAGTTTTCAAGATACTGGGAAATTTCTCATTTTTTTTACAGCTAAACTGTCTCTTAGGCTAATGTAGCAGTTTAACAAATGAGTTTTCTGGTAATTTTTTTTGTTTAAGTCCAAGATGGGAGAGGGTGGCGTTTTTACCCCCCCCCCTCCCAAAGAGGTTATAAGTTTTACTTGCCATTTTTGAATGAGGCTCTTTGGTTGTCAAAAGTAAAGTCATTTGGTAATGTTTGGGAGGAAACTCTTCTTAGAATACAAGAATAGAGTGTTGACTACATAATATAAGCCCAGGGATCACTGTTCTTGCTCCGAACTCTTCAATTTTTGTCATAAACTACAAATAGAAAGAATTAATTGTCAAATATGATTATGACTGAAACCTGAAAGTTATTCAATCCAGTTGAATGCATCACACTTCCATTTAAATTAAACTCCAGTCCAGGAGCCCTGAAAAAGAATTAAATAATCCTTTGGGGAGGGGGCAGGGGAATAAAATAGTTGGAGCAATTTATTGTATAGTGTACAAATACTGTATAGTGTACAAATCCAGTATCAATAAAACACATTAAGTCAATAAAAAAGTTACAATTCTGAAGCCATGCAAAATCTTCTAATAGCTGCCTGCTGGTCCTTACTAAAGAAATATAACTCAAGGTTTACAGTAACTTCGAACACTTAAATAATTATTTTCAATTTCTTAATCCTGATTGGGGGGTTTTGGTTTTTCATAATTAATTTTTGATTTACCAAAACTAAAACAGGTTTTCCATCAGCAGGTTTTGAGAAACTGTAATTATATTTTTAATTGACTTTCAAACAAAAGAATTGACTGGTTGCCAGTGGAAGGTTGCATCATTTGTGAATATCTTTTGTGGTTCAAGACATCGTTGGTTGCATATATATACATGTATGTAAATAATTAATATATTAATTATTTATTTTTTATGGTACATACATGTACAGTGTCTCTTGCTTTGAATGAATTGGACTGATACAAAATTACATAAAATAAATTATAAATTACTTAAAATGTACATGTAGTCCTATGTTATCGCAATATTTTACATTTTGTGGCAAAAATTTTCACTAGTTACTGCTTAAGTTATGGTATAGTTTTTGCTTAAACTAAAATAAAAATCTGTTATTTGAACTTATCAGATATTTTTGCTGTCAAATGCAGAGATGTTAATTGTTCATTTTATTTTGCTTCGTAAGAACAAAAAGCTTTAAGTTTCTTATAAAACTTGGATTTTAATTTCAAAACTGAGAGAGACCATTATAGGGGTCTTCAAAGGGTTTCATGCGACAGGTGACATGACCCATGAAATAGGTGACAAACTTCCTGCTAATCAACAACAAGCGACTCACAGGAGTTTACTGAGAACAGTTGATAAAAACCGACAGCAACATTTCTCTTTCACTGGCTTGTTTTTTGAGGTGACATTAATATTTTTTATGAAGCAAAAAGCGACAGCAGCTTCCCCCTTTGAGGGCCTCATTAGAAAGACTTATAAAGAACATTTTGGTACATGTACATGTACCTTTGGCATTCATCACATGCAATCATATTTTAACCATAATGACTGATCTACGTTCTCTCAACAAGTCCATACAATCATGTTTTAACCATAATGACTGATCTACGTTCTCTCAACAAGTCCATACAATCATATTTTAACCATAATGACTGATCTATGTTCTCTCAACAAGTCCATACAATCATATTTTAACCATAATGACTGATCTACGTTCTCTCAATAAGTCCATACAATCATATTTTAACCATAATGACTGATCTACGTTCTCTCAACAAGTCCATACAATCATATTTTAACCATAATGGCTGATCTACGTTCTCTCAACAAGTCCATACAGTCATGCAGTTGTCAGTGTAATCAATAAGAGAAAATGGTTTATATGTCAACAGAGGTCTTTTTTAGCTTGAATAGCACTAGGGAGGTTGTTTTCAATCTTAGTAATGAATGGCTTGCTCAAGGCATTTAAAATCAATTTTAAGTTTATTGTATTTTTTGATAAACAAACCATCTTTGGAATAAAAGACAATTTTTTAAACCCTTTAGGCAAAATAAATAAAATTTGAAGTACTGAAGTTAATAAAGACAAGTTTTAAATCAAAATTTTGTTTTGTATATTTTTGTTTTTTAATTTTAAATTTATATGGAATTCTTTATATTTAACTTTGAAATGGTGGATAGTTGTGTCAGAGTAGTAACATATAAGTATTTAGGTTTGGAGCATTGTTCATTTACAACCATGGTGTGTTTACAGTCTACATTTTTTTGTTGTATGTTAACAGAACTTTATAACTTATTGATCTGTGGAACTTTATTCTCAAGCAACATTCATTTTCTGGAAAGTTCTTAATGGCACACTACTGAACCCCCTTGAAGCTTGTATCCTGTACATTAATTTTTTCTAAACCTGTCACTGAGGTATTTTTCTTTTTCTGCTTGAATGCCCTGTTCCTGAACTCATTTAAACTTATTGCAAAAGGTGAAAACTGTCAAGATACTGAAGAACTCCTGATATTAATTTGTTAAGTTTTTGAAATTTTATCAAAGTGCATGTGATGTCACTTGAATATTCTTTGTCGTTAACTGTTTGTCTAGAGGCAAGCATTTAAGTGATGTGTAATTTGATGCCACTGTGTATTACAAAGAAACACAATGCAAGCTTTTATGGTAAATACCTTGACTTTTTAGCATACAGTAACGAGATATTTTGTAGCATACAGTAACAAGATATTTTTTTTAAAGAAACCCATGGGATAATTTAAGCAAAAATTTTATTTGAAAATTCTCAGATCTGCAATGATTTTAACGTTTCCTTCAAGATAAATTATGTTGGTGTGCACATGTAAATAATTTCAATTTTAATTGTTACATTTTGAACAGCAATGAAAATTTTATTTTAAAAGATCTTGTATTCTGACTATGAATAAAATTCCCATTAATATGTCAGTATACATTCTTGTGTAAATGGTAAATATGTTACAACTTAAAATCTGACAAAAATGGTATATATTTTAAAGATATTGGCAATATAGCAGCCATTATTTTCCTGGTAGTATTTATGTCAACAGTGCAATGAAAACTTCCCACACTTTATTGCAATGACTTGCTCCCATGTACCTGAAGCAGAGTTGACTGGTTGACATACACAACAAGCAGGCATATGAGGAACAGCCAAGATGGCATTCATAGCAGTTCTAAGACTTTCTCAAGCTTTTGATCGAAACATTTTGCATGAAAAAATTAATATATAATTACTAAATATAGAATTATATTTTCATGGACTGAAAGTATATGATATTTGACATAATGAAAATATTTTCAACTGCAAGAGTTCAATTTTTCATCTACACCCAAATTTTACTGTCAGAGAACAGTCATCCCCCTTGGGAAACTGGTGTTCAAGAATATGGACTTTCATTGTATGTAGTGCTTAATGATCATAATTTCGGTAAAAGTGGATGATACACTGATTACTGGTCAGGAATGACTTTACAAGAGAAAAAAAGAAATAAAGTTTAAAGTGATCTTACAGAGTCACCAAAATTGTTGCACAGTGAATATCTTACCCGATTCCTTAACCCTATCTGCCCCCACTGGGGGGGGGGGGAGTGCCCATGCCAAATTCAAACCACTAGAGCCCACCAGCCATTGTAGATCTGGCAACACTATTTGGTGACTTTTCCTAAAATTTATTGGGGAATCATTTAACATGCCATATCTGTCCTGCTTAATTAAGCCATTGACATGGCAACCACTTTTTCAGTGACAGGTCTGGAAAACATTTTCAAAAAATTTTTTCAAAAAAGCATTTTTCTGGCTGGTTTTGCATTAGAATAATAAATTTGTACATTTCAAATGTATTTTTAATGTTTTCAAACATTTTTTGTCTGCCACTGATGATTTTTTGGATTCTCAAAAAAATGTCATCCTGTGATGTCACAGAAAGCTAATTAGAATATTGATAAACTAGTTTTTCCCTAATTAATTTGTATACCAAGTTTGGCTGCTATAACTTTAATGCTTCTTGAGAAAATGGCTGCAGGCACTTTCTGCCCCCTCCCCCCCCCCTCCTTGTGCCCAGGAACTCACAAAATCCCCAGGCCAGATAGGGTTAAAATTAATGCAGTGTTTCAAGATACTGTACATGTGTAGAAGTGCTAGAGTCTTCATTTCAATTGTTAATATTTTGGTTAATTTATATAAATATCTTTTTTTAATGTGGAAATTAAGGTGATTAGGGAGTATAGTTTTATACTAATCATTAATGTTACCCTCTTGAAAATAATGTAAAGTTTGTTACTGTAATTGTTATCGTTATTAAATATTGTTATTGTTGTTTTTTTCAGTTGATGTGGACACTATTAAAGAAATACGAGTTGGCAAGACGACAGATGTGTTTAGGGAAATGGACAGGGACGACATCCAAGAAGATTGTGTGTTTTCACTGATCTATGGTGATACATTTGAGACACTCAACCTAGTGGCGTACTCGCCAGACGAAGCCAATATATGGGTTACAGGTCTTAGGTGTCTGGTGGATTCAGACAAAGGTAATACATTATTTTGTTAAGGTGACTTGATCAGGTTAACAAAATGTAGTTGTATGTAGAGTTTTCTCCATTTTCTGAAAATGTTGCACAAATTTTGAAGAGTTGAGTGTATAAGTAATGAGGCCCTTTAAGGGGGAGGGAGGGGGGGTCCTCATGTTGCCTGTCTACATTTAAAGACTGAGTGTGTTGCAGTTTTGGGACATTGTGTATCACTGTCGGTATTTCATTAGAGCTGCTCATCATTTGGCGCTAGTTCATGGCTTTTGTGTTGCCATTTCAAGGCCATGTTGCTTGGCGGGATTTACCCCTTACGGGGCCCTAGTAATTGGTATAGAATGAACTTTGCCCCTTACAGGGCCCTAGTAATTGGTATGGAATGAACTTTACCCCTTACAGGGCCCTAGTAATTGGTATGGAATGAACTTTACCCCTTACAGGGCCCTAGTAATTGG
>JANSTQ010153885.1:0-11452 GCA_026167885.1 Bergia puertoricense
AGCTGTTCGTGTGATGAAGGATACAGTGGCACCAACTGTGAAAATGGTTAGTTTATATAACAAAGTATCGGGTGGTGCTTGTACAACACTCCGCACACATTTTCTGGAAACAATCTAGTTTTAAATAGTTGTCGGGAAAGATAGTGATTTACATATTTATTAAACCTTGTGCACGATTCATTAGTTTAACTACTATATTTCTTGAAATTTACATTCATACAAGTTAATATTTATATTTTATCGCTGACACTTTTCCTGAATTGAATGGAACCAACTGTAAAACAGGTGAGCTCTTTGTAGTGCTTACATTATTGATAAAGCGATTTGGGTGTGTTTAAATTTTGTTATAAAGATCAAGAAACATTTTCCGACTGTTGGTACGAAAAATCACGTTGTCAATATCTTTCATAGAATTAACCCTCGAACGTCCAAGGGGAGGGTCAAATTGTTCCCCTTCCACTCTTAAATTTTTCCAGCCTAAAGCTCGAAGCTTTAAAACAATCAAAATAAAACTTTCAGTATCTGTAGTCCGATAACGAGTACATCTTTTGGCGTTAATGGGATGACGTCATCACCTATAATTTACGCAAACTTAATTAAGCAAAGTTAGATACAAATGAAAAATCGGATATTTTTTAGTAAAATTTGTTCTTATTTCTTCTTTTACATTTTATCATTCATTATTTTCCTAAATGGCTTCTACTTATTTTTAAAAAAATGCTGCACTTTCAGAGGAAAAAATCAAAACTCCAAAATGGCAGCTAAGATGGCGGATTCTGTAATGAAACGGCTGTTGCCATAGCAACAGTTATTAATTAAAACTTGATTTTTAATATGGAAAGTAATTAGCTAACCAAAAGATGATAGCAGGCCAAAGCTCAATCTTTTATGTGTAACCATATGAAAGATCTATGGGCGGGGTTCGTTTTGTTCTGAAACATACTTTGGTCGTCCGAGGGTTAATAGTTAGGTCAGTGAATACGAATAAGCCTCAGCCCAAAGTTAAGGCCAGTAATGATTACGTCATAGATTGTTTGGGTTTCACTTATCTTCTAAAAACTGAGGAAAGATGGTCATATTCTAATATTTATAAATTGCAAACTTTTCAAACTATTGTAGATTGCTGTTGATGAACGATGACCATTGGATATAGTTGGATGATTTTTTAAAGAAGCCCATATAAACTCGCAGCTCATTCCACAGATTCTCATGACAATCTATATACTATCCGTGAAATGAAAAGATTAAGGCTATTTTTGCAACAAGGTTTTTCCAGATAGTTCTTGTACCAGAAGGCGTCATAACCGTGTTCTTGTTCCTGCCCTCGTTCTTCATCATCCTCATAATGTTGTTTCTGTTCCAGACCCTTTCCTATAGTCCTTTTCCTGTCCCTGTTGATGTTGCTGTTCTTATCCCAAATAACGCTCTTGTCTCTTTTCTTGTTTTTCTTTTATTTCCTGTCGTCCTCCTTGTTCCTATCACTTTTTCTGTTCCTTTCGTTGTCCTTGTCCACCTTCCAGTAATTTTTCTTGTTTCTATTGCTAACCTCTTTTCCTGTTATAACACCTGTTTTTCTCCCTGTTCTGGTTCGTGTTCCAGTTCCTGTCTTTTAAAGACAATGTTCAAAATATGTCAAGATCACTTGATTTACAAAGAAACAACAGCAGAGTAGCATTAATTTACAGCAAAAATGTTTATTTGAAAGTGACGTAGACTGCTGATTAAAAAAACTATAAACATTATTTTTGTGAAAAATTGAAATTCCAAAGCAGAAGTGTTATACTGAAAACATTTTCTGCTTGTGACTTTTACGACACGCTTGAAAAGTTTTGGAAAATCCGAAATTCTTGCTTCTTTGACGAATAGTTGTGCTATCTGGTTAACAAAAGAAAGTTGGATTGAAGAAATTTGCATTTGTAGGCTTGGGAGCAAATTATGCTTCCTGGCGAAGTTGGAATAAATACAGACACAGATGACTGCTTTCCAAATCCTTGTCAGAATGAAGGAAGCTCTATTGATGGAGTGAACTCTCACAGATGCTCGTGTGTTAAAGGGTTTAATGGCACCAACTGTGAAAACAGTCAGTTCGTATAACAAAATTGACATTGGTGTTTATATAGCACTTTCCATGAAATATGTGTAAGTGCTTTACTTTTGATTACTAGGCACTGAAGGCAATATCTGGTTTAATTCTTTATTGAGCCTTTGACTTAAATTGAATTCTTGAAACTTACATTCAAATATCTTCTGGTACTTAAACCGAAAATAACTCGGCTTTTTTAAATGAAACTCAAGTTAACCTGGAAAACTATAAATGATCCAAAACCTTTTCAATAAATTTAATAGAATTTTTCTGAGATTCTCAACAATTTTAAATCTATTCTTGAGACATTGACGACTGTGTTCCAAGCCCGTGTCAGAATGGAGGAACGTGTACTGATGGAGTAGACTCGTACAACTGCACTTGTTTGGCTGGATTCAATGGCATCAACTGTGAAGCAAGTGAGTTCCTTGCATCATTCAAAATGTCGATGGAGTGAACATGTATAAAAAAACAAGTTGCAAGGGCGATATTGACATTTTGAACAGAAGAGCATCTTTTCTTGTCAAACTCTAAGGTGTAAAACACTAAATTTCTAGGACGCTTACTATGTTTATAAAACTTTATCAAAAAAACTAATCATAAATGTAAAATAAATATCAATGTAACATCTTCAATATGTGGAAAAAATATTCAATTCTGTAATACAATGTATATGTAAGAGACAGGAAGTTTATTAAACCTTCCAGTTCAAATGGAAACATATTATAGAGAGAATAAAAAACATTCCTCGAGATCTTGGGTTTTTCTGAACGCATTGTTCAACTTCATTTTGCCAAATCACGAACAGCTTTTCAAATCCAGTGCTTGAGGGCTACAATGGAATTCTTACTGAAAAGTTTATTTGAAATTCTAGTGTCGAAATTAAAAGCAACTAGTAGTACATGGAGATTTCGAAAGTTTAATAAATCTTATAGATTTTTTATCAAATCTTGTCTCTGCGAGTTATAGTGGCAATATCTGGGAACCAAAAGAAAGTTGCATCGAAAGAACTATTTTAAAATATCATTGTAAGTCTGACTGCTTCCACGCAAAGTAAGAGCAAAAACTTTGGC
Organism: Bergia puertoricense; assembly: GCA_026167885.1. Classification (NCBI taxonomy): domain Eukaryota; kingdom Metazoa; phylum Cnidaria; class Anthozoa; order Zoantharia; family Parazoanthidae; genus Bergia; species Bergia puertoricense. The sequence continues at coordinate 3,157 of JANSTQ010153885.1, forward strand.
TTGACTCGTACAACTTTTTACATGGTTCTCGTAGATCGACTCTTGATCGGCGGATATGTAACATGGCTCAACATCATACAATTAAAACTCAGATGTCATTAACCAACCATTAAAGCCTCTTCAAACGGTATATATCACTTTAGTTACTCCACAGATATAGATGACTGCTCGCCAAATCCGAACGGTGGAAGTTGTACTGATGGAGTTAATTCTCACAGCTGTTTTTGTGTTGAAGGGTTCACCGGCCCCAAGTGCGAAAACGGTCAGTTTATAAAACAAAATATATAATGGTGCTTTATAACACTTTCCACTTAATGTCTTCAGGTGCTTCATATTTGATTACTCAGATGGTAATGCACCGCTTTACATTTATATCATACTCTCGGCACCATCCCTTAAGTTAACTTTAAATTTTCTGAAAATTAGCACTTACATCTTTCTTAGTAGCTACACTAAAAAAATCTATTTCCCCAAAACAGAAAACTAAAATAGTGTTTAATCTGTTCTTTAGATATCGACGATTGTGCTCCAAATCCGTGTCAGAATGGAGGAACGTGCACTGATGGAGTAGACTCGTACAGCTGCAATTGTGAGGTTGGATTCAATGGCGCAAACTGTGGAACAAGTGAGTTTTGTTCAGTGGTTACACTCGTGATAAAGCAATAGTGCTGTCCTCTGCATTTACAATGCGAATCAAAAACCATTTCCGAGTGGATGTATCAAAAACACATTTTGTTCTTGATCCTGTTGTAAATTAAAGACGAATGTTGAAAATGTGTCAAAAGTAATTCATTAACAGGGACGCAAGAAGGATAAATGAGACTTTGAAAGTTTTATTGCCCGACTATAGTTTTGAAGAAACGTAATAATTCGTCAGGTAATAATTTAGATTTACAGAGCTTCAGTGTTATATTGAAAGGTTTACATAATGTGTAAGCTTTTATAAAGAATCTAAAAAAAACCAGCAACTTTTACATACTTCCAAACTTTGATAATTGAGAGTTTTTTTAGAGAGATTGGATCTAAATAACTTACCTTGTTAGTTTAGGATTTGATGTAACGCCTTGTAAAGGACAAGACTTCAACCAAGTTCTGACCCACCTGACGGGAAGGAATTGCCATTTTTTGCTTTCGATCACGCCTTTGCAATTTTGAAAAAATGAGTAGTTCTGAATTTGAAATGAAGCTTAAGGACACTAAATGACTTGTCAAACGCCAGAACACACATGTGAGGCCTATACTTTGTTTGATATTCTTTTCTGTCCATGTCGTACGGTAAAAAACTTCAGATTGTTATATTTTTTGAAATTGTTTGTCACCGTTTGTTAGTTTTGTACCTCCCATGTAACGCTCTGATGAGCGACTTGATCGACGGAACGTGTTATTTTTTATTTGACATATGTTCGCTTAAAGGTAAAATGGGTAAAATTATTTAGGCTGTAAAAATTTTTTAAAAATTGTATAAAACTAAACGTTTTCGACTTAAAAGTCATCATCAGGGTCCTGTTTGTGTTACCACTCACAGAAATATAGTTTTCATTGCTATACTAGTACATAAAAACTTGCAGTCGAATATCACAAGCAAAAAAAATTTGAATATTGTCTACAATATCCATTGACTATTACCGCAGTAGTTGTAGTAGTGACACGGCTTCCATTAATGAGAAGATTTAGAGTATTTTCAATATATGTGTGCTCTTATTTCGTGCTCATTTTGGGACATCAAATGGTTTAGCTGCCCAGTGCTGCACTTGCACAAACTATGCCTCCACAAAAAATTATGCAGCGTGGCTGTGTATATATAATAGTTCTTTTGCAGCTTGACTCTTACAAGCTCTTTGATATTATTTTTCAAAGATGGCTCAACTTATTTCAAAGGGCATATTTCATATCTATACACATAAATGGCTTATTGATAGTTTGCTAAACATTTTCTCACAAAGCTCGCATCTTTTCTAATACCTAAACAAAAAGCAATGCAGCAATCCTTAAAATAACTCCAATGAGACTGAAACGACAATTCTCCTTTTTTCAGTTGTGCATAGAGTTTAAAAACTACACTGATATAAAATCTTGATTAGAAATAAAATTACAACAAGAGAAGACACGACAGGGTAAACCCTAACCTAGGTAGCTTCCCAAACCCAATCCCAAACTAAAACTAACGGCTAAAGCCAAACCTAAGCCAAATTCAATCCCAACCCCACTCCAGCCACCAACCTAATACCATGCTATTTAAGATACTAAAACCTTGGATATAAACATTACTCTAACTTCTACCTAATAATTCATTATGAAAAGAAACATATAAAGAAGAATTAAACTAGCAGCATTCGTCATCAATGGTTTGAACAAAACTGCATTTACTACATATGGACCAACATGCATAAAATCATTTTTAATAAGTACCAGAAGATTTTTTGAGAATTCCTAACAGTAACAATCTATGCTTCAGATATTGATGATTGTGCTCCAAAACCGTGTCAGAATGGAGGAACGTGCAGCGACGGAGTGGACTCGTACAGTTGCACTTGTGTGGCTGGATTCAAGGCACCAACTGTGGAATAAGTGAGTTCTGTGTAGTGTTTGTATTCTTGGTGGAGTGACATGTGGTGTCCTAAGCTCCTACGTTTTATGGCTTTTATATCAAAGTACGTCTTCCGCTTGTTTATAGTAGAAAAAGGTTCTCAAAATTGGGTACAAGGTTAATAGATAGAACAACGAGAAAGCAGAATTCTAAATATAGGGTCGGCTAAGTCAAACGTAAGTGAGAACCAACGAGAGTCAATCAAATTCAATTTTGACTCACGAACATGTGGGACCATTCGGTTTTTCAAGGACTTACCAATACTCGTCAAAACGCTGTAAATTGCTCGTCAGGGACATGTTTGATTCCACTGACAATTTTCTTGTAGCCTTTACTCAATTTTGTAGGGCTGTAGTTTGAAGAGAGGTAATCTCCATGCGGATGGCGTGTATAGCGACGAGCGAAGAACGACGAGTAATAAAAGCAATAAGAGCAAGTAAGCGATGAAAGCAGTTTCATAAAACTAAATCAATAACAAAAAAATTGTAAAAAAAAATACTGAACAAAAAGAAGTAAAAATGATTTTATTTCGTACATGTGTCCTTGGGTTTTTGCCATAAAAGAGAGAAGTTTTCTTTCCAAACTTATGCACACAGAAGCGTTTTGTACCTGAGAAAAGATGTTCTACTGAATAATTATACAATTGGTTAGTTAAGTACGTTAGTTAGCAGTTAAGTTAGTTACTAAATTAGTCAGTTAGTTTGTTATGCAGTCTTTTAGTTAGTCGGTTTATAGTTGGCTAGTTAAGTTGGTCAATTTTTACTTGGACGCTTTTTATATAACTTTAAATTTAATGTAACCTTAATTCAGTTTAGACAACTCCCAAAACTTACTTCAAGGACAAACTCCCCTCATATCAGCCGCCATAAATCTTTGTATTTGTATTTATAAGTTTTGTTTGATACTCACCAATTTTTAGTGCATTTTATACTGTAAAGGGGGAGAATGTCAACTGGGACTTATGTCCTGTATCCTCCTTCTGTCACATCGTTGTGACAAAGAGAATAAGAATAAAGTAATAGTAATAAACTTGATTTACAATTTACAACCAGGATGATTAAAATTGAAAAACTCAAGGAAACGCAATCAACAAATCTAATGAAATAATACTTAAGAATCTAAGTTATTCTATTTAATTAAGTTTCAGTAAGAATCTATGGCTAAAACGTTTGCTAAAACTATAAAATAGTCCTTGGTTCTACAATTTAAATTTTTTCTTGGTAATTTCAGCCAGCTTAGTTTTCTACATTTTTTTACTGTAATAACTTTTGGGAATCCATAAAACCAGTATTTTAAGCAAAACATTATCATTGTTATTATTTTCTTTTATTTTATACTCCTTTTCTTCGCTTCTTTACCTGTTTGTATTGTTTTGACTTACACCCTCCAATGCTAGGCCGAAAAAATCAGGCTCTGAAACTTTTTGAATAAGACATCAAGATCTAAGTGAATTATAAAGATATAACTGAGTACCCACAAAAATTGTTTAAAACCAAAATTGTTTTCAAAGTGTACAGACTAAGCTTCAACATTTAAATAGAGTATATTTTCCATTCTTTACACAGAAATTAAGAAAATGCTATTTTCCTTTCATTTGAAACAGATGTGGATAATTGTTCGCCAAGCCCATGTCAGAATGGAGGATCCTGCAGCGACTTAGTTAACGCTTACAATTGTACATGTTGTCAGGGATTTATTGGAAAAGACTGTGAATACAGTGGGTAGGTCTAGAAACGGCTGCTAAATGGTAAACAATATACACTGAAGTATTCTCGATTGCTATTTGATGTAACTCATCCCGGACGTGTGTACGATGGCCCAGAAGGGGTTTTTAACAGTTCAGTTTTAGCTTTTGACAGTTCCGTTTTAGTTTTTGACATTTCAGTTTTAGTTTTTAACAGTTTGGCTTTGACTTTTTTGACAGTTTAGTTTTAATTTTTGACAGACAGTTCAGTTTTAATGTACGATGGCTCAGAAGGCTTACAATTCAGTTTTAGTTTTTAATGACAGTTCAGTTTTAAATTTTGACAGTTTAGTTTTAATTTTTTTGACAGTCTAATTTTAAATTTTGACAGGCAGTTTAGTTTATTTTTCCCAAGTGGATACCAGATCTCACTTGATTTGACTGGTGCCCAGGTCTCTCTCCGTTGTTTATCCGCCATTTTGATTTGAAAATGCAGGTGGGAGCAAACTGTGGTCTTGAAAACGAAGTCATTTCGCAGTATTTTGCATAAGAGTACAGTAATAACTAGATTTTCTGAAGCTCTACAAGAAAGAAATTAGTCTCTCTACCCTTAAAAGGCGACTCCAGTCATTAGAATTATCAAGAAGAACAGACGTAATCCGATAATGAACTGGAGGAGATTATTGAGAAAGAGCTTGGTAATGTAGGATGCCGCAAAATATGGATAAAACGTGAAAGAAAAGGGGTATTTGTTCAAAGACAGAGGGTCATGAGTTGCTTACAAAAATTCGATCCCAAAGATGCGGAATGCAGGCGAAGGAGACGTCTCTGCCGACGAGCTACGGGGCCAAATTTTATTTGGTTCATTGACGGTCACGATAAACTAAAGCCATTTGGATTTAGCGTGCATGGATGTATCGATGGGTTTCAAGAAATTCCGTGTGACTTGAAGTAAGGACAACAAACAAGAACCCGAAGGTAATTGCCGGGTACTATCTCAACGCTGTGAATCAGTTGAGTAGGGTTCGAAGCTATACATACATACATATCTTAGGTTCAGCCACATTGATGCAACAGCTGGGCAGGGGTGCTTCTCCTTTGGCAGATGCACAGCAAATCAAAGAATCAAAGCCTATTCGTTACAATATAAAATCTCTTTTGCTTCATGCAGTTATGGTAAGATGAGCTTCATCTAGTGGCTGAACTACGGAACCAGTATCAGATATCATCAAGCAAATTTAGAAACAGCAGTTGCCCCAGAGAAAAACCTGGTCGCATGTATTTGTATGATACAGAAGATTACAATGCAAGTATTGATTCTGAAAATATTGGAGAGTTCATTGATAATTCAACAATGTGTCCACCTGATTATAGTAAAGAGCTCAAAGAGTTTGCCTTAACAGTTATGAATAAACTTGGACTGAGGAAACCACAAAATGTTAAGGAAGGTTGTGATTTCTATGTACTACTTAATAGAGGTAGAAAGGCTTTCATAATGTTCTTTATCGGAAATGTGAAATGTGGGCCTCCTCTCAGCTCTTCTGGTCCATCAAGCAGAATCAATGTATTTGTTGCTGTTGAGCACAAGAAACGTTTTCTATTATTTTAAACTGGCAGGGTTTCACGGTGAGAGGAGTGGTCTGTTGATTTAGAGGACATCATAAAATGGCTGTCAACTGATCCCAAGAAAATATCCAAAATCAAATCCTGTCTCAAACAGAATCAATGTATTATTGTTTCTCTTGGACTTCCAATGAAATATAGGTACAAATTAAGCCCGTTTCCCAGGAAACGAAAAACTGACAAGAAATTCTTCTCACCTCCCATTAAATTTACATAGGAGTATTTCCCTTGGTTTAAGACAAAGACTACAAATTTCTTAAAAAGCTGTCATTTTTATAACAAGTCTCCATCTCCAGAACTATACATGTTATTTGTATACAAACTAACAAATTACAACATCAGTTTTTAACTTGTGTAAAGATATGAACAGAAATGTATATGGTAACATTTTCCATTAAAGTAAACCGCTGCCATCACCACGGTATTCGCAGACGATTTAGTAATCTTTACAGTCTGTTAGCTATCCGTGATGTTAACGTTGTCCGTGTTGTTCCTGCTGCAGCCGTTTCTTGTATTTTCGTGCTTTGTTCAAGTCTAGATCTTAACTTTTCCCGAACTGTTTGACGAATAACCGCATCTATTTCTTTCGTCCAAAATGGCGGACGCAGAGAAATGGCATGTGCTCATCACTCACGTGTCTCAAGTCAGATGGGAACCTGGTAACAACTCGAGAAAAAAACAAAACTAAACTGTCTCTCAAAAACTAAAACTAAATTGTCTGTCAAAAATTAAAATTAAACTGTCAAAAAAAACTAAAACTGAACTGTCAAAAACTTAAAATCAACTGTGAACATTCTGGGCTATCGTACGTGTGTATAAAAATAATACAAGTCGATCTTTAGATCATAATTATCACAAATAGCTACAACTCATCGTTTGCACATTATATATTGAACTAAACTTATTCATATGCTGACAAAGTTAGTAGCTTGATTATTTTTCCTGTCCAACTTGGAAGAACAAGACACATTGTCAACTTCCAAAGACTTAAAAATACTTAGGTAGGGAAAAGCTATCTATTAGGTTAGGTTGAAAAAGAAATCGATTTTTGATGAATTTAACGTATCATATATTTCCCGGTTCTTCACAATATAGATGTTGATGAATGTGCCTCGAATCCCTGTACGAATGGAGCAACATGTATGGATCTGGTGAACGACTATAATTGTTCCTGTGTTGGTTTGTGGAAAGGAAAAAACTGTGATGTGCTGAAAGATGAGTTGCTGTTTTTCTGTTCGCTAGAACGTAGGTTTGTGTAACTGATGAGCAGCCTATTTGATCTAGCACAGAGTTATTGTATTGGAAAATATTGTTTTACTATTCAATGAAATGGTCAAAAAATTAGAAATTTGTCATCAAGTAACTACTTTTCGCGAACTTTACATTATAGTTTGGGCCCACTTGGGCCTGTTTCAAACGTCGTGCTAGAGGCTCTAGACGGGGGTAAAGTCACTGGTTTACTATTTGTCGACATCTCCAAAGCATTTGACTCCATAAATCATAAAGTGCTCCTTGGGAAGCTTGAACACATGGGACTGTCTAAAAGAGCTTTGAGGTGGTTTGCGTCTTATCTTACTGACAGACGACAAAGTGTGTGGATAAATGGGGAGACGTCGGAGAATCGCCAAATTACCCTTGGTGTCCCTCAAGGGAGTATTTTAGGACCACTGCCATTCAATAGTTATATTAGTAGCTTACCAAAAGCCGTGGAGAAAAGCCGTTTGATTTTGTACGCAAAAGATGCCTTTGGAAGCGACTATAGTCTGATCTCGGAATGGTACACCGACAACAGATTGACTCTGAATGTTAAGAAGACCAAGCTAATGCTGGCAGGAAGCAGAACAATGTTGTCTAAATTTGAGAACTCGCAGTTCATATCAGATGACGGCCAAATAAATAGCGTATAGTCTTTCAATTACCTTGGAGCAACAGTTGATGAAAAGTGGAGCTGGAAGTGTCACATTAAAACCCTGTTAAGTAAACTAGGCCATCGATTGTCGGTATTTAACCGGATTTCACAATGCTTGACAGGAGAACTGGCATAGCGTATTTTAGCGGTCTAGTGCTTCCACACTGTGACTATGCGGACACCCTTTGGGGAGATCAGCCTGGTTTAAAATCAGAAATGGAGCAACTGCAGGCATTCCAAAATCGTTTTGCAAAGAAGAGTGATGGAGACAAGAAATCGTCTGCTGAAGCCCTAGCTTTACTCAAGTGGATCCCATTGGCTAGGAGGCGTTTTGGACATCGATGTGTTGCTGTTCAAAATGAAGTCAAAGGAGATATCCCAGAACACTTCAAACCTTTCAGATCTACTTTAAGTCATAAATGTTTCGTTGATCAACAAAAGTTGATATGGTATGCTTTTCGCCTTTGGGATAGGTTGAAAGCTGACGTTTCGA
>JANSTQ010153896.1:0-11452 GCA_026167885.1 Bergia puertoricense
GCCCACGCTTCATTTCAAGGGCAGCTATCCAAGGGTCTCGATCAATCTAGGAAAAAAATGAAATGAAAATGAAATGTTACAGCATTACAGCGATAGCGTGTATCACTGCTGGCTGCCATGCGTTTGACGACCCAACTGTCATGCATGTGGGCTAGGATACTGTCAGGCTGCCCAAACCTAGACAGAAAATTGGTGACCCGGTGCGGATTCGAGCCCGAGGCCTGTGGCATGTGAGTCAATCCACTAATCCACTAGACCACCGGGTCACACAAGGTTACTAGTCAAGTAACTCGGTACCGTCATTTAGTCGGTGCACTTCCGCGTACGTTGGCACCGGACTTAAGGGATCTGATTATTCGTATGCCAGCAGATAATCCATACGATACACTCAAACATGCGATCCTTCAGCGTATGGCACCAAGTGAAACGTCTCAACTAGAGACGTTATTACATGGCTCACAGCTGGATGGTCGCACACCGTCCCAACTACTCCGCAGCATGAAACAGCTTGTGGGTAGTTGTTCAGCTGATGATAAGATGCTAAAGCATCTATGGCTTAAAAGGCTACCTGAACGGGTAGCCACGGTCCTCTCCGCCCATGCGGACACGTCTTCCCTTGAAGACTTGGCCGCCTCGGCGGACAAAATTAATGAATATATATCCGTAGCTCCATTTGTAGATGCGGTCAATATTCCGGGACCATCATCAGCTATCTCATCCCAGCCCCAAGCCTCATCCACATCCCATACTGATGTGGAGTTAGAAAAACTTAATAAAAAAACTCGAAATACTGCAGCTGCAGTTTAAGCAAATGACGCACGACCGTAGATCCCGTAGCCGGAGACGCTCGTCCTCCCGCCGCAGGCCTACCTCTAGATCTAATAGTAGGGGTCTCCGTTTTTACCACGCCCGTTTCGGTGAAGCGGCAATTAAATGCCAATCACCCTGCAATTTCCCTCGTCGGCAGGGAAACTCCACGTCGGAGCAGTAGGAGCCCATCCTACTGTTCCGAGAACCCCTACCCCCTGTCGCCTGCTGTTTGTTTCTGACAGACGTTCTCGTCAGAAATTTTTAATTGACACAGGCGCTCAGGTGAGTGTCATTCCCCCCAGGGTAGAAGACCGCCAGCACCCATCCTCCTATAACTTAGTGGCGGCAAACCAGTCTAAAATCAAGACATACGGTTCCAGGGTGATGTCTCTTGACTTAGGGTTGCGCCGCGACTTCCCGTGGCATTTTATCATCGCCGATATAACTCAACCCATATTAGGTCTAGACTTCCTGGAACACTTTGGTTTGGTTTTAGACATTAAGGGACGTCGTCTGCGGGACCCACTCACCCGTCTCAACACCATTGGGACAATTTATTCCTTGGATTCCCCTTCACCCTGTCTCTTGCTACCGGAGGCCTCGCCACAATATTCACAATTGTTGGCCGAGTTCCCCTCCATCACCCGTCCATCCACTGAACTTCCTGCAGTCCGTACAGGAGTTCAGCACCACATTGTCACGCAAGGCCCCCAGTCTTTTCGAGGCCACGACGCCTCACGCCCGAAAAGCTGGCATTGGCCAAGCAAGAATTCCAGCACATGCTTCAGCTGGAAATTATCCAACCATCCAAGAGCCCATGGGCAGCACCCCTACACATGGTGCCCAAGAAATCAGCTGATGATTGGCGCCCATGTGGGGACTACCGTGGACTCAATAATGCTACAGTGGCAGACCGCTATCCCTTGCCACATATCCATGATCTGTTAGCCGGTCTTGCCGGTAAAACAGTTTTTAGTAAAATTGATTTAGTCCGGGCGTACCATCAGATCCCGGTAGCACCCGAAGACATTCCTAAAACAGCCGTTAGCACTCCTTTCGGTCTGTTTGAATTTCTTCGGATGCCATTTGGACTGCGCAATGCAGCCCAAACATTTCAACGATTCATCAACGAAGTCACTCGCGACTTAGACTTCGTATTCCCGTACATCGATGATATTTTGGTTGCGAGTTCCTCACATGACGAACACCAAGAACACTTGCGTGTTCTTTTCCAAAAACTTGTCGATGTAGGCCTCACAGTTAACGGTGCCAAGTCCGAACTCGGACGCACATCATTAACCTTCCTAGGCCACTTGATTGACGCGAAAGGTATCAAACCATCAGATGCCAAAGTCCAGGAAATCAGGGAATTCCCACTCCCTACCAACTTACAAGAGTTGCGTCGTTTCCTTGGGCTCATTAACCATTATAGTCGTTTCCTCCCAGGCTGTGCAAGCGTACTTCAACCGCTCACAGACCTACTCCGAGGCAACAACAAAACTATTACTATGACTGAGGAAGCAAGCAAAGCTTTCCAATCAGTCACTACAACATTAGCAGATGTGGTTACGCTGCACCATCTGCAACCTGACGCACCTCTGAGCCTAGCAGTTGATGCTTCCTCAACTGCCATCGGAGGCGTGCTTCAGCAGTTTGATGGCATTGGGTGGAAACCACTTAGTTTCTTTTCCCGGCGCCTTTCCGAAACTGAGGCCAAATACAGTACGTTTGGAAGAGAGCTACTAGCCACATACTCCTCCATCAAGCATTTTAGGCACGCATTAGAAGGCACCCAATTCACTATATTTACGGACCACAAACCACTCATCTACGCCATCCGTAACTATAGTGATAAGCACCCACCCAGGGAGACTAGGCACCTGTCATATATCCTACAATTTTCCTCAGACGTACAGCATATCGCAGGAACTGATAACGTCGTTGCTGATGCTCTCTCCCGCATCAACACTATTGAGGAACCGCTCAGTCTGCCAAAAATGGCTGAGGCACAGAACTTAGCAATCGATTTACCTGATAACCTGCAACACAGCTTCATCATTAGGCCTCAATCGATCGATACCGCACCCGGATCGATCCTGTGCGATTATTCATTAGGTCGTCCCAGAATAATCGTACCGACATGCTACCGCCGTGCAGTTTTCAATACACTGCACAACATGTCACACCCCGGAGCTACAGCAACATGCAAACTAGTTAGCGAACGGTATGCATGGCCGTTCATGAATAGGGATGTCAGGCTATGGACACGCCAGTGCATAGCCTGCCAACGCTCCAAAATTACTAGGCACACTAAAGCTCCTCTCCAAACGTTTCCTACTCCCGATGCACGTTTCGCTCATGTGCATATCGACTTAGTTGGCCCATTGCCGGCTTCCCAAGGATGCACCTACGTACTTACTTGTATTGATAGGTTCACCCGCTGGCCTGAAGCCGTGCCAATTGCCGACATCACTACTGAGACCATTGCAAAAACATTCTTTGCCCAATGGATCTCTCGATATGGTTGTCCCACGACTGTGACCACAGATCGTGGTGCACAATTCGAATCCGCATTCTTCAGAGAATTAGTCCGTCTCACCGGCACGCACCGGATCAGGACTACTGCATATCATCCCCAAGCCAACGGGATGGTAGAACGCCTGCATCGACAACTCAAGGCAGCATTGTGTGCTCACAACCACAGTGCCTGGACCGATACCCTACCGGTCGTCCTGCTAGGGATACGCAATTCTGTCAAAGAAGATTTGCAATGTACACCCGCCAACCTTGTTTACGGGATGTCCCCTAGATTGCCTGCAGACTTAGTCGATCCATCAACGCCATCCTTTTCACAACCCGCCTCGTACGTCCGCGATCTACAGCGTCTGTTGGCTGAGCAAAAGCCTTTCGCTCCCCGACCACAGTTCTGCGGTTCGTACATTCCACCAGCCTTGTCAACTTCACCATTCGTTTTATTACGATGTGATGGAGTTAGACGACCATTGCAAGCGCCCTATACAGGGCCATACAAAGTACTACGTAGAGCGGAGAAAACGTTCACGATCGACATGGAAGGTAAACACAAAACGGTCAGCATAGACCGATTGAAACCTGCATACTATGCTGAACCACCCACAGCACCTCGACCTTCCACCTCATCACCCACATCCACCACATCACCGCAAACCATACCACCCGCGACACCCGCTGCTCCGTCGCGTGCATCAACCTATACTTCCGATATACAAGAGACACCCTTAGCCCCGACCCCAACTACCCGGTCCGGCAGACGCGTCCATTTCCCTTCTAGATACCTAGTCTAGTTAGTTTTTTTCACACATTTGGAGTAGTGTTGAGTATCCTTTTTTCCGTTTCGCGGTATTTTACAAAAAAGTTTTGAAAATATGAAAAAACTATAACAACTATATAAAAAAACAGAAAAAAACAAAAACCCATAAAAACCAAAAAGCGTTCACATTTTACTGACAATTTTTTTCATTGTCTACAGTTTTTTTTAACCTACACATTTTTGCAATTTCGATGTTTAATCGTATAATCGTCATCCCACCACTTGTCCACTCGTCGACACTGCTAACCACCTCCTTTACTTCCCTTGCATGTCGTGGTCTTCCACCGGTGTCAACGAGCCCGTCCCAGGTTAGGCGTCCACATCCAACGACAGCCTTTAACCCAACTCGGACAAGTGAGGTAAACCGAATTCGTGAACCCGGATGTTGTTCCCCACCCTCAACCATGCACCATCCGTAACCCAGGACCATGCTTGCAATCATGAACTTTATTTTACGTTGGTTGCCTGCGTGCATCCCTGTCCCTCACCCCCTATTGTACTTTCCACATCCCATAGTTAAGGCATCTATTAGTCTTCAATAGGGCGGACCGCGAAGCCGTGAGAGGCATGTTTTAACCCTATTCTTCTAGGTCGCCTCAGAGGCGATGTGAGTCGTTTTCACCTAAGTCATTCCCAATATGAAAAGGTGTTTTTCACGACTCAACTCACGGTGGTCCTTTAGATCGAAGGTCTTACCGCTACCGCCCTTCTGAGGGGGGAGTGATGTAGCGCACCTTCATGACACCAAACCAAACTAGCATAAATAAATGAATTAAATTAAGGAATTTTAAGTAAGTACCTACAAACACAGTCCAACAACATTTGTTTATCTAACAAATGTTAGTTGTTTAACTGTGCTCGAAGCGCGGGCACAACCTGCCACGCAGCGACGCAAGGTACGTACCCTCCGTTAGCTCAACGCAGCAACTTTCAGTTAATACTACCCCTTAACTAATTCGTACATTTTCATATTCTATAACTTTATAGAATATACGTTATTTATTTAGCTAACCACTGCTCTTCTTGTTTCTCGTTAACTTACGGTAAACATTGCGAATATCCGTTAATTACGCTAGACGCGGGAAATCGTGTAGGAATCGTATTTGCGGATAAGCAGACACCGATCTTATATATATATAACCAATCACGATAGATTAGTTATTGATAATCGATTCGAATAATATCAACGACCAAATATTATTGTACGATCGGATGAGATACTCGCGAGCCAAAGGTTCCGTTCTCAGTCAATCAAGAACAAATTTGAGACGAATTGGATGAACAAGATAGCGGTTCTATTATTAACAATAAAGATCAGTAATTAAATAAATAGTACAAACCTCAACAGTTCCGAAACGTAGCGTAAATACAGGTTTTAAGCAAAGTTAGCAACAAAGCGTACAATGAGTGCAATAATCACGCCGAAGAGTCTTCAATAATAAATAGCGCCAAATTTTACATATAAACAAATTGAAGTATGATACAAAAAAGGGAGAAGATTCAGTTATTGTCATAATTCTTATGTACAATGGATGAAATTTTTGGGTTTATAAAATTAGAATGTAATATTGCGTGTTGCACGATACACCGCCCACCAAATTCGCTCCGGGAATTTCACACGCCGGCAGGATAGTGTTACATGCTCTGGTTAACCCTAAAAGCGGCGCTCGATTCGACACTAAGGCTCTGGACTGATGAATAGAGAAATGGTACAATTTACTCTTGCCACAACTCCATCACCCGACTGATCGCCTCCCTACAAGTGTCGAACCTTACGTATCCCCTTTCATACCTCTTGATAACCTTGCTAGGAAACCCCCTCCAACAGCGATACCTTACGGACATCCCTTCTTAATTCCCCACCTGATACCCATACGATCACCGTTCTCACCAGGCCATCCGCATCTTCTTCTGCTTTCATCACTATTCCCAGTGGCCACTTCCCGAATTGTTTCGGTTCAGACAGCACGAGCACCACATCTCCTTGCTTGAAGTTTCTCGTTTTGCACAACCATTTTTGACGCAGTTGTAGGGTTGGTAGATATTCCCTCGTCCATCTTGTCCAAAACAGGTGTGCCAAGATATTCACTCTTTTCCAGCATTTACCAAACCGTTGCTCTAAATTGTCCGTAACTACGTGACTACTGTTATCATGAAGCAGTATCAAGTCGTTTGGGGTTAGGGCCAGATTATCTCTGTGGTCATCGTTTGCAGACACGATTGGTCGGCTGTTCATTATACGTTCGGCTTCCACCATAAGTGTCTCCAGCATTTCGTCGTTAATAGTCTGCTCCTTAGGCAATATGTTCAAGATATTTCTCACCGAGCGAATCATTCTTTCCCATACACCTCCTCGATGGCTGGCAGACGGGGGATTGAAATGCCACTGAATGCCTCTTTTCAACAGCCTGTCATTTATTCTATCCTGAGATAGCTGAGCAAGATTCAACTTCAGTTCGACCTCGGCTCCAACAAATCCCGTGCCATTATCGCTATAAATTTCGGTCGGCGTACCTCGTCTACCGATAAACCTCATCAAGGCCATCAAAAAGGAATCTGTACTAAGACTGTGTGCGATTTCAATATGTACCGCCCTTATTTGTAGACAGGTAAACAGGCACTCGTATCGCTTTTCCATTGACCGACCTTTCTTCACCAACAAAGGTCCAAAATAATCTAGTCCAACTACATTGAACGCTCTCCAACCGGGGGTGACTCTGCTCCTCGGGAGTGGAGCCATCATCTGTTCACCGGCAACCGAATTTCTTCGTTTACATTCAGCACACTGACCAACAATTCTCTTAATCATGAGTTTTCCCTGTACTATCCAGTAGCGTTTTCGAACGGCAGCCAAAAGTTGCGCAGGGCCACAGTGACCTTCTATAACGTGGTAGTATCGAATGATTAACTCTGTCACAAAATGTGCCTTCGGCAGGATCACGGGATGTTTAATCTCTACGTCACATTCCGAGAAGTTCAATCGGCCTCCTACGCATATCATTCCATCTCTGAGTATTAGGCAAAGTTTCCTGAGAGGGCTCCTTAGGATAAGATGTCTGTGATTGTCACAACCTTGATAACTACTATCATGCAGAAGCTTAAACTCTTCTTCCATACACTCCATTTGCACTAGTTGGATCACCACACATTTGGCTCTCTCGATCTCGTTCAATTTCAACATTCCTGTCATCGATCTAGAATTATTCCTTGTTCCACTCATTAACATCAGGTAATCCTTATATCTCAGCCACCAAGCAACTGCTTTTAACAATTTGAACCATTCGGAGAAGTACGTCAGCATATACTTGCACTTATTATTTTCACTGGACACAATAGCATATGTCTTGGTCCTTTTTCTTTCAACACCCTCCGGTTGTTGCAGGCCTTGTGGTTGTGTAGGCCGTTTATCCGACGATGACCAGAGGAATTTAGGCCCATTAATCCATAACCCCATAGACTCATCTTTCATATAACAGCCCCGAGAAGCCCTGTCTGCTGGGTTGTCTTCTGTATTAACGTATTTCCATTGGTCCGGCCTACTACACTCGTGTATCATCGCTAACCTATTTGCCACGAAGGTATTGAAACGGTCGGTCACATTCCGTATATAATATAGTACAATAGTGGAATCAGTCCAAAAATATACATCCTCAAATTCGCCCGGTAAGCCCTTATGTATACATTGACACGCGCGAATGCCCAGTACCGCTGCAGATAGCTCCAACCTCGGTATTGATACAGTCTTTGTAGGAGCCACTCTCGACTTACTCCATAGCAAACCACACTTGATGCCGTTTTCTGTCTCATATCTTCCGTAAGCCACTGTTCCGTAACCCTTTTCAGAGGCATCACAAAATATATGTAGTTGCGCATTCTTTATAATCTCCTTTTCAGAAAAACTCCTCACGCACCTGCCGAATGTTAACTTACTTACTTCCAACAAACTACTGATCCATAATTGCCATTCCCGCTCATTTGCCACAGGGATTGGTTCGTCCCATCCTAGGCCTTGTTTACAAAGCGTTTGTAGTAAGACCTTAGCTGGTAGTAGCAGTGGAGATATCAATCCTAATGGATCAAATAAAGAGGCCACACACGATAAGATGCTTCTGCGGCTGACTGTTTCTTCCTTCGGTTGAAACTCAAATTGTAGTAGATCCTTCTCTACATTCCAGTTTATTCCTAACGTTCTTTGGCTTGCTATATTTCCAGTCGATAGACTTAACAACTTGTCTTCACTTTTTGAACCATTCACACTTCCCATCACCTCATGATTATTTGACAGTCACTTCTTCAACTCGAACCCACCCTTGCGCAGGTTTTCAGCTAAACTCAAAGAAAATTCTATGGCCGTAGCCGCATCTTCAAACGATGTGATGAAGTCGTCTACGTAGAAACACGTGCTAGCTATGTCATGTTTGTCGGCTTTGTTTTCCACATCCAAACGTTCCACTGCCTTTCGCAAGGCATAGTTTGCACAAAATGGAGAGGAAGTTGCACTGAAAGGATGAACATTCAACCTGTACACTGCTGGCTTACTCCATAGATCCTTCTCGTCCCACCACAAGAACCTTAGAGCACCCTTATCCTCATCAATCAATTTAACGCGAAGAAACATTTCTTCAATATCTGCAACCACGGCTACTGGGCTTTTCCGAAATCCCATTAGTATACAACACAAGTTGGAGGTGTTATCTGGACCTGAATAAAGACAGTCATTTAGGGATAAACCATCAATTTTAGCAGCACAATCGAAAACAATTCTAACTTTCTCAGGTTTCTTGGGGTTGATTACTGCATGATGTGGTATATAATAACACGGTTGCGTATCCCCTGAGTTTCTGCACCCTTTGATTTTCCGGCATAACCCTTTCGACAAAGTTGTTCTATCTGTTCACGATACTTGGAGTGTAAACCGTCGTATCGGGTCAATTTTCTTCTCAGTTGTTCCAACCTCCGAGTGGCAGAAAATTTACCAGATGTTGATAATTTACGCGTAGAACGCCAAGGCAAGGGTATTTCATATCGGCCATCTACTAATTTAGCAGAACTATCCACAATTTTCAATGCCTCTGCTTCTTCTTAGGACTAAACAGTTTGAGACGATCCAACATCTTCGAATTCCTGATCGTACAACCTCATCCAATCCAGTCGCAACGAGTCTCTTTCATTTACTACACAGTTGGAAGACATGTGTTGACCAATATTTTCGGCTGGACCGTGGAGTAGCCACCCGAGTGGAGTTTTAGTCGCAAAGGGTTGACGACATTCTCCCCGCCTTTGTTCTAACACCCAATGTGCCTCTGGCACATCACATCCTATCAAGATCTTCACTTCTCCGTTACTCTCGTCCGAGAAAGGTACGTCTTTCAAGTATGGCCATCTTCTCGCAATGTCTATTCTTTTCCACTTCATGGTTCTAGTTGGTAGTCTATTTACCGCACATGCCTCGTCTATATTTAATGTTGTATTTCCGTCTAACGAGACTACCTGCAATTTACATCTCTTGCTCCTTTGAACCGACGTTCCGTTAACAGTATTTATTGTCAACTGAGTATCACTCCATTCCAAACCCAACTGCTCAAGCAAATCGGCTTTCACTAGAGTTGTGTCCGATCCGTTGTCCAGAAACGCTAAGGCTTTAATTTCTCCCAAGGGTCCCTTAAGAAGTATCGGTATCATACCCAGTTGTACCCTACCACTTAGATTCGCAGTAGCAGCACAGTTTCCGGACTTAGCAGATATGTCATCTTTGTTCTTCGTATGTAAAAGTCTATGGTGTCTGCCCTTGCATCCATCGATACCACAATACTCCTTTTTCTAACAACCAGCAGCGAGATGGGAATCTTCCATACACTTGAAACAGCAACCGTGCCTTTTTAACATTTCCCACCTTTCTGATACAGTAGAATCAACAAATTGTTGACATACCTCCAATTTATGTGACTCACAGCATATCAGGCAACTCCCTGGGTTTAATGTATCACCCCGATTGATGGCAAAATTGTGAGAAGTATTCGAATCACGACTCACATATTGTCGAGACGGTTTTATGATCCTCTGTTCGTTCTCCTTTGCTAATTGACCAAAACGACTACCATAAACCCGAGCTCGTTCAACAACAAATGCTGTGAGATCTGCTAGCTGAATCTCCTTATTAGTCTGTAATATGATATCGGCTCTGACAGCCCATTGTTCTTGTACACTTTTCGTGAATCGTCGCACAATCCTTTCAAGTGTCGGCAAGGCGTTCATATCAGATACGTATCCCATCTGAGTTAGAGCAATCTCACAATTTTGCATTCGCGTAGATAACTCATCAAACTCTTCGGTAGTATTGATTACAAATTTCAAACCATTTAAAACTCCGTCAATCAACGCTCTAGCAATCTTGTGAGGTTGTCCAAAACGTTCCCGTAATATTTCTCGAGCCTTACGAAATCCTTCATCCGGGTCAAGCATCAAACAAACCTTGATTGCATCTTTGGCCTTACCCTTACAATAATATAACAAATAAAGTAAACGCTGACTGGAATCATCAACATTACCGGGTATGCATGCGTCAAACTGTCTTATAAACAGCCAATAGTTAGCAGGGTCACCATCGAAAGGCTGCATTTCTACCTTGGGCAAGTCAATCCTAACAGTCGATGTCCTGGACTCGATTCTGTGTTCCTGCTGTCTCTTAGAGTGAACTTTACAATCGTCCAAATATCGCTCCAACTCCACAGTCTTTCCTTCTGGTTCCTGTGTGTCTTCGACATCATCCTCTTCTGTATCTTCCGCCAACGTGAGCTGCAACTTCGCCATTTCAACTTCGTTCTTCACAGCAGCCAACCTCATCTCATTATCTAGTTCTATCTGTCTCTGCCTGAGTTGTGCTAGCTGCAGCGCCGCTATAGCTTTCCTACTTGATTTACTACTCTTACTTTTAGTATCTAACTTAGAACCAGAGCAAACAACACTGACATGATCCATGGATATCAAACCATCAGGGACTTGCTTGGATTCTCCATTTTGCATGGCTCCATTCCCGATGGTTGACCTCGTAATTGGCATCGTAGATTTAGCGAGTTGTGATTGAAGATTCCAAAAATAATGTTGAGAACTGTAACAAATCACGGTAGATTAGTTATTGATAATCGATTCGAACAATATCAACGACCAAATATTATTGTACGATCGGATGAGATACTCGCGAGCCAATAGTTCCGTTCTCAGTCAATCAAGAACAAATTTGATACGAATTGGATGAACAAGATAGCGGTTCTATTATGAACAATAAAGATCAGT
>JANSTQ010153907.1:0-11451 GCA_026167885.1 Bergia puertoricense
CAATTTCTAATCTGATGAAGACCGAATGGTCGAAACGTTATTTTAAATAAAGTTGGACAGTTAAACAGTTTGCCGCCTCCCTTCTTCATGTGTACTTCAAACTACATACATATATATATATATATATATATGGATCTACATGTAGTCCGATATTTGCTGCTTAATACAAATCGAAAATAACATCTCTCACCCTGATGATCAGTGTTATCAGTCTTCTTCCTCTTCTTTAAGGGTGTGTCACTGCCATTGTCGCTGCCAAATTTGCGTTTGTACTTTGTTCTCAGGTTTTCAAAGTTTCTGGTAAGCTTCTCTGCAAAAGTGGCCTGAAAGATAAACTGAAAATTAGCATCTGAAAATGAAGAATCTTTTATAATATTTCCCCACCACGTGTGTACATATACAAATATACTGTATCAGGCTTCGTTTACCACTCAGAGATCTTCCTAACCATCACCCTGCATATATATGTAGCTGTACCAAAGGAGAAAACACAAGACTACGAAGTAATATTAGGCACAAGTTGTAATAGATGTGAGGATAGACATGTCAATATTATATGTTTTTTTGCAAAAGCATTCTAGCACTTCAAATTCATTAACAGATTACTAAAGGGCTGCAGCTTAATTTCACTTTAGATATTTATAGGCACTTATCATTTTTTGAAACCCAAACTGATTATGATACAGAAATGTATTTATATTTAATTATATAAATTGCAATAATTCAATCACATACCCAAGGCTTGTGTGGCTTTTCTTCAAAGCGTAACTGTGGGTTCAATTTCCTTAGTGCCGTTTGAGGATTAACTGATCCTAAACCTGGGAATCTCTGTATAGCTTTGAATGCTAACCACTGCACTGTTTTCTTGGAAGGTTGAGCATTTAGGACAAACACACTTTCTGCTATTTGTCTGCGGACGTGCTGTCCTGTTTTGTCATCAACTGAACCTGGCTCTATATTTGTTCTTAGCTGCTTGTCAACAAGCTTTCCAAATTGTAATGGCACATCATAGCCTTTTGGAAGGTCTTGTGGCTTGTAATTGACAAGGTTCACTTGGCTTGAGGGAGGACTAGTTTCAC
The DNA here is from genome assembly GCA_026167885.1 of Bergia puertoricense. Lineage (NCBI taxonomy): Eukaryota > Metazoa > Cnidaria > Anthozoa > Zoantharia > Parazoanthidae > Bergia > Bergia puertoricense. The sequence goes on from JANSTQ010153907.1 coordinate 1,080, forward strand.
TGTTATTTGACGTCGGACTCAAATGAAATCAGTTCCTCCCATAATTCTTGTTACTTCTGAACCTCCAGATTCTGACTGTGACAACGATAGTCTAGTTATTGTTGGGCAACTTCCACTACTTTCAGTACTATTTCGCACTGTTTTCCAGTCCATACTTAATGCTGACTTCTCGGCAGCTTTCTGTAAAAGAAAACAAAACACACTTTTTTAGAGGGTAATTCAATACCAGTGTATTTGTCTGCATTTTACCAAACTCAGAAAGTCTTGCTTGGGATTTCTCAGAGGTTTGTTGAGCAAAAACTTCTGGATGACAGGGGATGGGGTCTGCTCGAAGGATGTATATCTAGCTGTAATATTCAAAACTGGCTTGTACAGACACCGATAAACAAATACTGACAATAAATTTGTGACTGCATTTCAGTAAGTTGTCATCCAAAGAAAACCAACAACTTCTACATGTATGTGATGCTTGTGTTTAATTAATTATCATCATAAGTTTGAGAAAGAAAAAAACCAAAAAAAAATAATAGGTTCTAGACTTCTTGTCCTGCCTTATATGGCTGGGAAGGAAAGAAAAAGATGGTTTGAATTTATTACATCCTTCGTCATATACAATGACAGATTCAAGGAAGATATTAGTGCCCCCTCCTTCCCCCCCTTCCCCCCACCTCACCACCACAAGGGGTACCACACAAAGGTAACGTAATGGACTCACCACTTTTCTTAAAAAATCTCTAATTTTACAGCGATCATTAATGTCTAAGTCCTTAAATTCTAACTGCATGTCTTCTGGTGCCATTATCAGTAAAGTCTTTCCAGAGACTTTTTTGTCTGCAAGAAAACGAGCCAAATCAAATATGACTTTCAACATCAAATACATAAGTAAATAGTAAAAGTATACTATTTTCGACATTTTACTTCCTCCGATCCCTCGCTAAAATATAAGCCTTTGCTGAATTATGCTCTAGTGCCCACAATCAATACCTTGAAGTTGCTCTGTTACCAAACATGTGCTCCAAAAAATGGCGCGCGGAATTTGTGACATTTGTTGTGAGACTATAGACGTTGGCATGTTATTGTAGGAAATGTGAAGAATACGTTCAGGAAAACCCCCGAATAAAAGAATCTGTAACATCATTTTTGAATAAGGCCTGTTTTTAACAGATTTTCACATGTCGATGAAGTTCAACTTCATCATCGAATTCATGCATAAGCAAACATGGCGCGATCACGAATCTCAAGTTACCAGCCTTTGCTCTCAGGTATTTCAGATAGTCAGCGAACAAACAGTAACCCTTTTATAAAAATACTGTCGTCAAGTAACAAAATTAAAAACAATTTGGACCATGATCACAAGGATGGAATCCTCTCGCCCCGAGTTTATAGTTGAGACAGAAAAGCAACGATCATGACTTGACAAGAATTGTTAACTGACTTACCTAGTAACAAGACGCATATCTGCGTGAACTTGGGCTTTTTTCCTGGCATATCCAGCTGTAAATGCCAGAAAGTCGACATGATGAAATCTCAGTTGTCTTTTGTCGATTGTTTTACAGCTCTAGCATAGTACAAGCAAGTATATTGTAAGCATTGTATATTCCTGGTCTAAATTTTACCCTCTGTCCGTTTTTTACGCCCGGTCTGTAGTCTGCGTTTTAGACTGACCGATTAAGTAATAAATTTTAGAAACTAATAAAGGTTCTGACAGTAAAATCCGAACTTTCAACCTATTTGATTGCATTCGTGCCCATCTATCTGGCCAACAGGATTTATTAAAAGATAGTTTAAGTAGTGCTGATTGAAATGAAATCAGATACTAAAATTTCATGTTTGTTCTATGGGTTAACGCTTTTCAACCCAGCTTTTGACACAGATATTGTTTTGAATGATTGCACTCTTTTGCTTATAGTATTATTGGGGAGAGTTTGTTTAGAGAAGAAGTAATTTTTCTTTTGTGGATATTTTGGATAATGTTTTAATACTTTTTTGTCACTAAGGATGGCGGGGGTTAAAAGGGGAACTATAGCAAAGTGGGCAGGGATATCTTGTGTTGGCTTCATCCCCCCTTGCAAAAGGTTTTGTTTTTTGAAAAAAGGGAATTCTGATCGAAATTGGTGTTTCGTGGGAATTTCTTTTTGTCAGTATGTTTAAGGAGTACTTTAAGCTTTTTGAATGAAGAACAATGTTTATTTAACAAATAATTACCGATGCATTCTGATCTATGTTAAAATGTAAGAATGGTCTTTTTTTTCTTGGTGAATGTCAAAAAATAATTGTTTTCAAAATATATGATAAAAAGTGATATCCCAATATTTTGATGTTTTCTTTGAAATTATAAAGAGTTCTTACTTTTTATGAAGTTACAACTGAAACTAATGGTAATTAATGTTGACAAACAAAGAATTCTAAGACTCGACGTTTTACTTCTTAAACCTAAAAGAACTAATTTGTCTGAAGTTACAACTCAACCTGATGGCTAGCGACATTCACACGTAATTCATCACCTAATATCAGAAAAAAACTCAACAGACACTGTAATGACAACTGTAAATGTAACAACTGTAAACGCAAAGACGATGAATATGTTTTTAACAAATGGAATCTCATCAGCAGCAACATTATCCATTAATAATTTTGAAATAAGTTATGCTGCCATACTTTGGTGATGTTTGATTACCTAAATATCAAATACTAGAAATACTTTCTTGTAAGAGGGTCACAACTGATACTGTAATGAAAAACTTTGTGACACTTGTTTGTATAAATTGTAATAAAGTTGGAATTTCTGAAGGTGGAATAGGAGTTCACGAGCTTTCAATTAAGACTTAAGGTTATATTGTTATATCATTTTTGTTGTGTGACATTACCTTACAGAAAGAGTTCTTTCTTGTCATGCATTATAACTGTAACTCTAAATAAGAAGTATAGAAGACGGATTTTGAAATGTTTACGATTCTTGTCGTTTTCTACATTGAAAACAAACTGTGTAAAAGAAAACGTAATTGTGCTTTTTGCACTATGATTGTAACCGAGGCCGCCACAGAATTTTTACTGCAAACTGTCCAAAGGCGTTTGAAGGTTAAAACAATAGTATACTCAATTCCATGTGCTGTCTATCTTAAAACGGTTTCATGCGGCATGTTTAGAGCGTGTAAAATGTAATCTGCTTGCACAGCGCAGTTTCAAAAAAGGCCTCGGGTTGAGTAGTCGCACTATAAAAGTTTTTACTTGTCAATGTTTATTCGATTGATGATGCCGCTGATGTGTGTTCCACGTGTGAAATAACGAGACTGTCAACAAAAGTTCTTCCGCAATGGCGCTTTCGTCCATTGACGACACATAATGTTTTAAAATCGATGCAAGTATTTCATCAGTCAAATGAAGCGACTGCTCCTTCTCCGTGGTTTCTACTGTTACTGTGAGGAAAAGGCCCACTTGGCACTTTTCTGCTTTCATGATCCCGCATTTGTGGCACTTTGCAATTCTTGAGCATGTAGTTTGCGGGATCTTTTTCGTGCATTTCGGACATCTTTGAAACTTGTCACACTTTGTGATGGCGGTGATCTCTTTGATAACGACGGTCTCCTTCGCTGATTTCTTGGTTTGGGAGACTTCAATTTTTGCGAATTTTTCATCGTTGATTGCTTTAATTTCGGTCTTCAATGTTGTTGAAAGTTTCTTTCGTCCGGACCAGATGCGCACTTGCAAAGAACTTATTTGGTACGAGTGTCCTTCGATTACATCGTTGATGTGTGTTTCCCACAGATCAATCGGTATTGTTCACCAATTTGTTATACACAGTATGAATATCTTTCCAGTCATTTCTGTCTTTCAAACTGCGAGGCCTTCTAGACAGCCCACTTGGTGGCTTCACAGAAACTAAATCAGCACTCAAATCTTTTATGTGTTCCGATATCGAGGCCAGGTTGTTGCGCAAGGTTGGGTCAAACCAGTTTTTCAACAGCTGCTTTACTACACCCTCACACACAATGCATATGGTCAATGGCAGTGCCCCTCATGTCAAATGAAGGTAGAGTAAGACCCCAACTTAGCCCAAGAACTCCTTCAACACATGTTTCCTGATGAAAAGTAAGTAAACATAAAATAAGCATAGAATTTTTTAAAAATGTGTTTGCTTTGTTTTTTCAAAATGTCTTTAACATTTCATTAAGAAGTTAACTTAATTTGTGTAGCACTTATAAAAGCATACATGTACAAGCCTTAATTATTTTAAAAGGATTTTGCTCATTTTTGTGTTCCTCAAGCTTTTGGCTGACAATTAAGATAGTCTGCACTAATAAAAAAACTTCTTTGCAGTACTCCAAGACAAAGAATGCTAAAATGAACTTTTATGAGTAATCTAAGACAAGGAAGTGCAATTTCCTATGAAGAGAATTAGAGCATGGTTGGCCAATAAATTAGTATGCCAGAGAGCTGTGTAAGATACATTATTTCCGGTAAATTATAAGGATTACATGGATTAACAATGATTGATCAAGGAGAAGGAGAACAAGAACAAAAAGAAGAAATGCAACAAATACACATGTCTAATCCCGTATCAGACATATATCATTTGCACAATCCAGGCCTTTAACATCAAATACCTTTTTGCCAGCTTCTTTGTTGGCACAAACTTGAAGTGCTTGTTGTTTTACCTCATTGTGAGTTCTGTTAACTTCATATCCAAGAGCTGGGCAGTTTTTATTGAAAGGGTAGATATGGCATTGTTTGTTTCTATAATTCAATGTAAAAACCACATTTAAGGTTAATGAAACATCTTATTTACAGTAGTAGTGAAATGTGACCAAAAATCATTTTCTACAGAAGACAGTAAGTTGCTCAAGTTTCTATACAAATTATATGGATCACTCTCAGAAAATTCAGAAGGATAGGGTGTTACACACTTACAGGTAACTTCCATAGGGGTATGTTTTTTCCGAAACCACACAATTTTGCAAGTAAAAACACCAGCTGAGAAAATTTAAGGCTAAGGAATTGTCTTCGAGTTGATAACATAACTGCCTTTAAATTTTTTATGTAACTCCAAAGCAACAATAGCAAAGTGTACAGCAAACCCCAACCACATGCCACCACCTCAGCTGGGCCATGGTTTGAAGTCCACAATACTGTACATTATAATTGATGGTATAAAATACCTGTTCTCCTTCCCTTTACCAATAATATGTTGCTCTCCCTTCTCTTTGCAAGTACCACAACCAAAGTAACCATTGAATTGCTTCATCTGCATCCAGAGAGCTTTGGCAGGGGTATCTAAGGTCATCCCCAGAACCATACTTCTGATATGTTGTCCAGAGAGTAATGCTATACCTGAAGATTAATTAAAACGTAGTTTAATGATAATACACCAAACATTTCAGATCATTAACAGAATATGAAAAATAGCACTTGGGAAGGTCAACTACTTTGTTCAGAGACTTTTAGATTTTCCTAGGCACTGCAAGCACTTGTATCGACATCCTTGAACACAGAATGCATGTTCCGAAACCTATATTGAACAGGTAGGTAGCGACTAAGGTTTCATAAAACATTTGGTCATGCTCAAGAAGAAGTCTCACAAAACCAAACAATACCTTGAGTATAGAGCTTCTTCATAGTCAATGAAAAAGGCATGAGAAAACTGGGGAAGTGTGGCTTCTCTTTGCCAAACCACAGATCTGCAAACAATCTATTTGCTCTGCTAAACCCGAAAAGAGAATAAAGATTAAATATTTTAAAAATTCTGCCATACATATTCTGTACATGTATATGCATTTATTGATTCAGACTTTTAAACCAATTACATGTAAATTAAATAAATCAAATAGTTTTACCACAATTTAAATATCAAAGATATATAACAGCATTACATTTTATTTTATTTTCCAAAAAAAAAGCTACAAAGCTTGTTACTGTACTGTATTGTAAATTACGCTCTCAAATCATGGTAAGTATCTGTCAGTGAAACATTTTCATGGAAAGCATGTTAATTTTTTGGTGATTCGATAGCATAATAATTGAATGTTTCATAAACTGTGAACATAATCCTGAGTAAAGACAAAGTTTTTTCATTTCCTACATAACACTAATGTTAAAAAATATATAATGAGTCCTACCTCAGTGGTGGTAGCTCATTCACTACCAAATAAATAGTCCACACTGACCATCCAGTTGACTTGATCAATGCAACACCATCAGTGTTTGCCAGGAGAGAAATATTGCAAGGATCTGAAAGGAACTTTCCAGGATTGCTAAGGGATTTATACAAGAATCCGTAATAAATGTCTTCAATAGCATCAGCATCACTTTTTTCCCTAGAAAACCTGTACTTAAGCTGATCAACCATGCCAGGACCTAAAAGAGTATAAACATAATAGTTTACAAAGGAGCCACCAGAAAATTGATTGGTTAACACTTACACTGTAACAGGCGGAGCACATCAAGAGTAGGATGTTTTGTGGGTACACCGGGTACACCGTGAATGTTAAAAATTACATTTGAAAATACAAACAATGAGAGAGAAAAGACCGAATGTCAAGGAAGTAGAAAACTGGGCGTAACAAATTGCCTATATATATATATGTATTCGTATGTGATATACATGTCACATCCAAACATGCCAGTATAGATATTAGTAAGGCTGATCTTCAATGGATTGAGTGAAGTATGGGACTTAATTTCAGGTGGTAATGAGTTACATAGTTCAGCAGTGGCAATAAAGTAAGATTTGTATAGTAGACCTGATTATGTTGGTGTATAAAGTTGTAATTAATAGGATAAGTTTCGCATTCGATATCTTGACTCAAAAGTATGCAGAGATTTTCTTACGTATAAGGATATGAGGCAAAATTACGACTTGAAAAAAATACTAAATCTAAAATTTCTATTCAGTACTCTAAAGGCACTAAGTTCAGCAAGTCTCTCTTTTTAAGTCATATTCTGAGTGTAGTTCAATGTAAATTTTGTTGCTCTTTGATGAACATTTTCTAGGATAGCACAGTACTTCATAGTTTAAGGAGACCACAGGCTGCTGCCTTTTTCGGCAAGCTTGGGATGGACTAGGGCACAGTATAGGAGCTACCTAATACTGCATATTCTTTTAAAGAGACCAAAGTTCTTGATAATAACAATTTGTTTACTGTTCTAAAACAATTTCACACGATTCTGCCTTAATTCAATGATTTGTTACCTCTGCATTCTATGCCTGGAGAGGATTCATTGGGATTTGTAAGTTTCGATATTTCAATATGATTTTTGCACAAAATCTTATCTGAATTGAATAAAAAATTTAGTGCTTTAGTTTGCTTTGCATATGAGACTAGTACCTCAAAAGACGAAAAATATTATTTTACATAAGATACTCACGTGAGAGAATGGTGGCCAACTGCTCCTCAGCTGGAATTTCAATGAAGAACGTATCCTTACAAAGGGGTGTATTACACACGGAACATTTTTCTCCCTCTTTCGGAGCACAGGCAGAAACATAAACATGACATTTAGCACAGCAAAAATGCTGCCTGATAGGATGTTTCAGTTTTTTGAAATAATCATGGAATGTTCGTATATCTGACACAACAATGCTTTCTTTCGGATAATGAACTCCTAGTAGGTCCAGCAAATCTTTAATGGTAGCCAGAGACAGTTTGTGCCTGATGGCAAATGTCATCGTAAGTAACAAACTTTCTCCCAGCGTAATATCAGAGCCCTCAAATAGCTTGCTGTTAGATTTCAGTCCATTTTCATCCTCTATTTCAGTGGATTCTGTCAAATCAAAGTTTTCTATGATGTCTTCATGGTCAAATTTCAAGTCATAATTCAGCTGTTCCTCAGACAAGCTTGAATTTGAATCTTCATGCTCCTCTTGACTCTCTGTCTCAGCTTTCGACTGATTAATTATCCCCATCAGGAATTCGAAATCGTCTTGACCATCTAAAACAACAAATGGCCAACAGGAAAATTACTTGAGAAAATACGGAATTTTCACTTACCTGTTCTTAACTAAAAGTAAAACCGCATTCATGATTCAAAGATACTATAGAACACACAAAAAGAACTCGCACAATCTTATTCAAACTGAAGCTAACCTGAGCCCGAGGCGGACGGCGTGGGGTTTATAAGTGCTTGTTCGCCAGCCGATGCCACAGGATTTGGCAACACACACTCGCCTTTGTCTTCTTGTAAAACAGGATCGAGCTCAATGGCATCACTTGTTTCGGCATCGTCACTTTCAATGAGATTTATTTCAACTGTATCCCGGTTCACGTGGGGAATCTTTCGTCTTTTTCTTTGCCGCCATTTAGTAACCTTTGGCTTTGACTCATCGTCTTCACACAACCACCTTTTGTACGTTGATGGTCGTTTACCTTCCATCGAACATACAAATGTTTACTCGCCAAATCGCGATTTGCAGCGCTTTCCCAGCTTTTTGCATGCAGTATTCGCAGACTCTGCAGGTGTTCATGTCCTTACACGGATGACACTGGGAACGACACTGAGAACGAGGTTCATGTTTCGTTGGCCAATCAAATTACCAGTTCCACGTGATTCGCAACAACGAGATTTTCACGAGATTTGAAACTTGCAGGAAAGCTACAACGGATTCGTAATTACCACCACGTTTTGCCCTTGTTCTTCTTCTTTGAGAGTCCGTTTGCCGTTTACTTTGGATCGTTCCTTTCAGCCATGGTTACTCATTTAATTATCAAATGGATAACGAAGGGGACAGAAGACCTCGCCCACCTCTGTGGGACTATTCATCCTCTTCCAAAGTTATAGTAAAAGGAGAAGCGAGTGCCAACAGTGAGGTCTTTCAAATGTATAAGAAAGTTCAATGGGAAGGCGTTGTAATCTCCGTTCACGGTAAGTACTTTTAGTTACAGTTTATTAATTTGTGCTGTTTGTATGCTTTTATGCTGTGTTCTCGGTAGCTGGAAGACACGGAAGGTATTTTAATAAGAAATCGTGCCTTAACAGCTCCTTCGGTGGCTAAATAGAAGTAAAACCACTGTTTAAACACCGTACATGTGCGATTTATTACTGATTTGGTAACACCCCAACATCTGAGCAGTTTCAAGATTAGCTTTTGTATTTGAAACTTAATAGAGATTAAAGTTATAATTGACTGTCATGTTTCGGAATATTAAGAGTTTGCAAAAATACTCGATTCACATCAGCTTTTTGGACTTTGATCGTCCGCCAATGGCAGTGGCGGGATAATCACATCTCTACTGGCGGGATAATTACATTTCTACTGGCTGGATAATTACATCTCTATTGGCGGAATAATTACATCTCTGCTTGCGGGATAATTACATTTCTAATGGCGGGATAATTACATTTCTAATGGCGGGATAATTACATTTCTAATGGCGGGATAATTATATTTCTAATGGCGGGATAATTACAATTCTAATGGCGGGATAATTACATTTCTAATGGCGGGATAATTACATTTCTAATGGTGGGATAGTTACATTTCTAAGTGTCGAATAATTACACAACATGGTTCTTATGACAGGACAATTACATTTTTATGGATCGATTCCTTCATATGTTGTATTAAACCTGTTATCAATTGTTTGTTTCTTCAAAATAAACGTAAACTTCATCCTGAGCTATTATGAGCCAATAGGTTTGTATAGTTTCTCATTGAATTTTGGTTGTTTATATTTGGTTGTTTTTCAGCAGCCACTCTATTCTATGTATTATTTTTATCATCATAGAAAACAAAAAAGTGCCATGAAAAAGTTAGACACCATGTTTGCAACAGAGACAGAGACAGAGACAGAGAACAGTGAGTCAGAAGCAGAAGAAATTCTTGTCATGGAGCTTGATGCTAGAGGCAGATCAGACTGCCTCTACAAGCAACGGTAAGTATTGCTTGCACAAGTCTTCCAAGATCTGTGCACATACTGTCGTAAATTATGTGACATCATACAAAGATACTCCCAGAATTTATATGGGGAAAAAGTATAGTCTTGAGATACACATACCCCCACCTGAAACCAAAAAGACTGACCTTATCCTGGGTACCCATTTACCTTTTGTCAAATTATTAACTAATTATTCACCAATATTAAAATCAACTAATATTAACCTATGCAGTTTATTTTACCTTCTTTGTTTGTCTTTGTTTTTTTACTTTGTTGTTTCTCTGGTGATGCTTTTTTTCTTTTTCTTTTCTCCTTTCCACTAATGGCACTAGCTTTTTGCACTGAAAAACAAATAAATGTGATAGCTCAAAGTTAATAACCTTCATAAAAATCAGGTATTAGCATGTAAAAGGTAAGGGGAGCATCACATATCGATTTCTCTACGAGAAACGTCATGGCGACGTTTCTTTTCAAACTCCCCCCCCACCCCCCCTGAGAAACGT
>JANSTQ010153929.1:0-11449 GCA_026167885.1 Bergia puertoricense
CAGAAGCGAAATAGTTTTGTTCTAAAAGGCAGAATTGACTTATTGAAAACAATTTTTCCGATGCCTAATCTAAAGTTGTATTACAAAAAATAAACTGAAATCGCCGGCAAGGTCGTAAAACTGGCGGCTGTCGCCGGCAGCTGGCAGCTATTTTGAACCCTGATTAGTACTTACTAAAGATTTGACCCTGAACTGTTGAATACTTTTGGAGTAATGTATCTTTGAAAACACCAAAAAGCGAGTGAAAAGATTTGTTTAACTGATCCGTTTCATTATTTCAAAAGATACTCTTTAGTCCTGTTTCTTTACAGTTTTTCGACCATCCTCCAAAATACACACAATGAAAAAATTGGCCTTGGGCTAAGGCAAAATCTTTCTACTAACCATTTTTTTTGTCGCTCTTGCTGGAATAAAACGGTCTAATGCCATTTAGATTTACATTTTCAATGGGTATAGCTATTGTATTATGGAATAGAAACAGTGAAACAAAAAAGAATTACCAAATAGAGTTTTGTTGGACGAATGTAGAGAGATGTTAATTTTTTGACCCAAACTTCTAAGCGTAAACAAGACTGGTTGGCACCAACGTTCAGTTTCTTTTGTTGTCCCAGTCTGTGACACAGTAAAGATATAAAGTCAAAGATACCAGATTTCTTACCAGATGGCGTAACTTGAATGTGACGTCACACACCTAAGCCCAGTTCCCACGAACATCATGGCAGTGGATACAAGCATACTGAGACGAAGACCTGGCGCGAGCGTAACAAAACGTTCAAATTACCACAAGATAAGATAGATATCAATTAGTCGAAGCCAAATTAAATATTACTTTACAAATAATAACAAAGTTAACAAGTTAGCTTCTTATAAAAGCTTTTTGCTGTATTTACATTTGCTATATGTAAATAAGCTTTACTGACTGAAAAATTAAGATAAACCATTTAAAAATAAAATGAAAAAAATATATTATGTATTTATCTTATCTTATATTTATAATTCTTAGTTAATAATTGATGGCTGACTAATATATTACATTGTATTACTTTTAGAAACTACCAGTAATGACATATACATTCAAACACACACACAAACAAACAAACATAAACAAACACAGGGTCAAAGACACGTGCACATCTGGTCAGCCACACAGTTACAAATATCGTCACATGATCACATGCGGTCACCAACACACTCCGACACTCACATAACAACAAGCTACCCTCTACCCTCAAAACATGAATCTTATGGACTAAAAGATCGAACTGCTATCGTGTGATAATTTCGGACGATTCAGTACGACATCGTGATGCAAAATAGCCAATAAAAATTTAAGTATTTGCACAGCTTGCCAAAGTTTCTAATATCACTGAGCAAATTTTTTGGCACTTGTCATTCCCACGATCAGTTTTCCCTGATCTTAAGCCATTGCACTCTCACCTTTTTCATCCATTAGCCATGAAAAGACAAACATTGTGAGTATGTATGTGATTGGATCCATGCTGGCGAGTACAGCCACCTCAGTATTAGTCCAACCAAACACTACCTTGGCTGTGCTGGCGATGGGCCCAAACGTGTTCCAGCAGCAATACTGACTAAACGCAATCACTGAGAACAAGAACAGGATGTAGAAACGTCTTTTGTAGCGCTTGTACGAATGTTTCCCGTGGGAGGGAGGCTCGGGAACGTCTGGCAACGAGGCTTGTAGCAGTTTATCCTCCAACGTCTCGGACGAATCTTCTTGAGTCGAATACCCGGATGCTGAGATGTGAAAGAGAAGTAGAGTTTCAAGGTTCCTCAGAATATACTTTAAACATAACCAGTATTTGCAGAGAGAGCGGAACAACGGAAAGTATGCAATGTTATTTTGAGTTTTACATAATACCAGTAAAATATTCTGTCATTTGATATTTTTATCGTTGATTGACTTAAATGGAGTTTGTCTGCTCGATTTGTTACTCGACACACCATAGATGTCCTTAACACAAGAGCAAAGAAAAGCGAAAATATTGTTTTCCCGCTCTGCCGTTTTCAGTTGTATCATAACTCATAAGAGAACAATTGAATGAAGATAATGTTCTCCAGCAGTTAACTAAAAATCCTATCGAGTACGGTGCCAAATTACTTTGAACCATTGAAAGGCTTGTAACTTTTTATGGTATTAAAACTGTTTTCTTGTTTGGCATATTTTGTTTGAATTACAACGTTTCAGTTAGGGCATTTGAGAAAACGAAAAATATTTAGTATTGTGAGTATTTAACTAGAAAACCACAAATACTATGAACACGTTAGTGTTTATATGAACCTGACTGTTAGGGACAAAACTTTTATTTTTTTGTTAGTTGAGACTGATATATTAAGTGTATTTTTTTGTTTTCTTGTACGCGAATATTAAGCAAAAATGTTATAAGTAACAGTGCTTTTAAAAAAGCTATTTAAAAATTAAAATCTACAATTATTATGTTTATTTATAATTATAAATACAAAGACCTTGCTTTTCGTTCAACACACGCAAATGCATAAACCTGTCTGGTTAAGTGAACAGTGCATGTTTTGTATTTTCAGAAAGGCCAAATGATATACGTTTCACGGTTGTTTCCCCGAAACACACTCGTGCATGAAAAGTGCAGACTAGTAAAAATCGTTTGGAAGCAGCAATAAGAAACTAGAGACAATTCTGAATGCTTTCGAACGAAATGAAGGAAAGCCAAAGTTACTCATGCATCTTTTAAAAGAAATCTTAAAAAGCATTTAAATTTGAATATTTTAGAGACTAATTAGTTGTAAACCAGTAAACCATGTTTACATATCCCTTAATTTTACCATCATTACGCCGTACTTATAGATAGTTTTATCATTTATATTATGCATTGTGAATAAGACAAAGTTGAAAAGCCCATAGGAAAACTTTAGTTTTCTAAATAAATAAATTCTTACTAAGCTTAGACTTACAGTTTTCGCCGTGGCACAGTAAGTTGCGTTTGTGTCTCCTATATTTTCTCATTTCGCAGGGATCCATCCTTTTCCACGGATCCTCAAATTTGACTTCCACTCTATGCCAAAAACCATCATCCTCGCCCACCTCTTTCCTTTCTAGACATTTGTTCCTGGCTTCGTTAGCAACCGGTTCTGAGGAACAAAGAGCTTCCTTGACGCCCATTTCCACTCCTCCTGCCTCTGCTCCAAGCTTCATTGCCCTCCCAAGAGCGCCTCCTTCACACCCTGAAAAACAAACTCTTGAATCCAAGAACGAAACAACACATTCAGGCACAGCTGCGATAGTTTGTTAGTGTTTATCCACGACATATTTTATTATTGTTTTCTAAACAGGTATATTTGTTCAACACAATAATAATGTTTAGTTACGAGAATGCTCAACATCCAAACATGAACGTGCATTAGAAAAGTTGGATTTGCGATCCATATTAAAGCCATGGGTAATTATTATTTGCTTTTACAGGTAGAGCAAACACACAGTATATTTAGAGTAGCCAGTTTGAGAGCCGGTTATTCAATTTCATTCGAATGTGTCTTAATAAGTTAATTGTAATCACTACCTGCCAAACTGGTAACACTACAACTTTACACTGAAAGATATACAGCTTTCAACAGGTCAGTTAACTTGTCAAATGATTTTTAAACCGAGTCATAAAAACAGTTCCAATTGTTTCGTCTCGGCAAACTAACAAACCACAAATATTCGAGCTGCTTTTGTGTTTCATGTCGTATTTAAGTCTTATAAAACAGCTGCGAGTGTCCATAGACTGTGATATATTAAAACTCTCCAGAAGTCGTAGAGCACCATAGAAGTATAAGAATACGAGGCGAAACCGAGGGTTTCTCTTACTTCTGGAAAGTTTAAAACACATACAAAAGAGTCGAGCAGCCATGTTATATGGCTTTTTCCCTAATTTTGGGCGTATACAATACGCGCGCTCCAATTGGCGAATGGAGGGCAGAAGCAGTTGTATATACCAGAGCCCCAAACATTCATTTCAGTCAAATCCTATTTCATAAAGGCCTTATAAAACGGCTGCTTGTGTTTATGAACTACCTGATAAAAACACTCCAAAAGTTATAGAATATCCCACGCAAAGCAAAAGAAACTTTTTGCTTCATCTCGTGTTTCTCCTATATTATCTCGTGCTCTTCAATTTCTGGAGTGCCTGTATCATAGGGTGCACACTCGCCATTTTTTGATAATAATATCAAGTCTTTACTGACAGCACAAAAAGTTTCAAATTAGAGTAAATGACCGTCCAGAGATCATCGTGTTATCCTCTTTTAGTTTTAGTCCGAAATTTAGTTTGAATCGACCAATACACGTCGGAAGAAGCCCCAAATGAAACAAACATTAACTTGAGAAACCAAACCGAACAAACAACAACTAACATGACAGACAAAATCGCGTCACGCATGCACGACGTAAATACAATTGGCTTAAAAAATCATTTCTGGGAATATATATTAACCGTTACCTTTGAAAACCACAATAAAAGACAATAGAAGAAAAGCTAAGTTCATTAAAAAACAGTAAAAGAAGTGAAAATGAGATCTGAACTACGGCGCGATGGTTAAAACAAATATTACCATAAGCCTCCGGGAAAATCCATATAGTTATATAACTCTCCACACCTGAATATGAACACAACGAAGGGTCCAAGGTCCAACAATGAATTACTGAAGCGCTTCAGTATCATTGAAATTTGTTTTTAAAAATTTAAACAGCTTGCCCTCAACGTTTTGATCTCATCTAGGTTGGTAGTTCACGTTAAGTTTATAAAAGCAGAATCTCAAGGTTTTCTAGGGCTCGCAAACTTCCAACAAAATATAAACAATTTATATTGTTTGGTCGGAATCTCCGCCTGAACCAGCTTGTGGAAACTGAAAAGAAATATTTGCGAGTTTCCGCGGTAAATAAGCTTATAATAACACCTCTTAGATAGAAAAGTGACGGTTTTCGGACATTCCAGTTGCTTAAAATCCTTCACCCTTTGAAACTGAAAATAGAATGTAGTCTTTTTAGGTACAGAAACTTACTAGGATAACAGGTTAATATTTCAAACAAAATACCGGTGGAATGGAACAGTTTCACCCGGGTGGAATCACAAGCTGTTGGCAAGCTCCGTACCGCAATTTCATTCCAAACCAACTTTCTCAGCCTTTGTGCAAGTGTACCATAGATGGAGTACAAAATCTAAATTTCCGTTTAAACTTTGAGAACTCAACAATACTTAACTGACCTTTTAAAAAGTATACGATTTGGAAACCTTAAAAGGAAACAACGCAATAAAAAACTTCTTTAAAAATAGAGCATTCTGATTGGACCGTTTTTCAGCTTGTTGACAGGTTGTAACACGTGCTAAAAGCACGAAACACTTGTTTGAAACCTTCTCGTCCTTCGTTTGTGGACAGGTTTCTGAAATTTCATGCAGTAAATATATTCGTATTTGGTAGGACAGCCGGTAACAGAGTAAATGAATTTGCTTCTTCGAATGAGAATTGTCTTTTTGTTAAAGAGACAGAAAACTTTAAAATTCGTTACTGTTCATTATCAGCTACAAAGGTCCTTTACTTCGTGAAGTTTCATGACAGCTTATCACGCAATACGTAATTTCAATACTGACTGAAAAAACTCACTCTTTTTAACGTTTTTTGCGGTTTTTTCGAGAAACGTCTTTTTGCGAAATTTCAAAACTCATCCCAGTCTAAATTTTTAAGGAAACCGCAGAATTGAAGCAGCGCGAGTCGAGGGCCTGAGTTGAGTCAGTTTCACATAATAACTGAGGCACACGCAACCCTCCAATTCTAGTACGGTAGCTATCATAGGCATAACGACTTAGTGAACCTGGCATTGTAGTTTTCCCACTACCTTATCGTTGATCTACTGCTGTGTCAGCCGGCTGGGCCAAACGGACTTCTAATTCGATACAAGTTGTAACGTTTTATAGTAACAGTTGGCCGGCTACAACTTACATGTGGACTCGTGGGACTTCGTTCAGTACAGTTCAAACTGACCTTGTAAAGGCGTGTTTGATTTAGTTCATGTATAAGTCATTTAGCTATTGCAGATGCTATTTCATGGTGTCAGAAGTGGGATCCCACGCCTCCATGATTCAGAGACCAGAACAATGAAGGAGATGAAACGATAGTTGCAATGTATTCATATCGTTTTTCATGAAACTTTTAGGTATATTTGTTCGTGTAACCATATAAATAGTTGTTCTTATACTCGTTGTTACAGTCGGTAAAGTCCAATTTTCGCATGACCACACTAATCCTGACTGGCATCCACTTTGAAAGAGATCGCAAATTTTGAAGCAAGCCGATGCAAGTTCCTTTAATTTGCGACCGAACTAGCAAGTCCAGCCAAGAGCTGCCCCGTAGCACGTTGGACGCACGTTTGCTGGGTCAAAACTTGTATTGATTCGTAATGAATTGCGGTCCGTTTTGCTTCAGTTGATGCAGAAGCGTTTTTAATCAGCTGTGAGACCACGACACTCAGTACGATCTATCACTCTTATTAAAACAAAAAATAAAAATAACTTCATATTCGTACACACTACATCGAGGAGTCAAAAAGATTCGTTTAAAACACGAACGTAAAAAACAAAACAAAGCAAACAAAAATCATGATTGAATCAGAAAAGGCACTCAAAATTTTCAAACGTGTTAGATAAACTCAGAAGTAAAAACCTAGATCCCAGCCACTCCCCTCTCACCCTATAAGAATGGAAAAGAATAAATAAATAACTCCAGTCCCCAGCTTTCTCCCTTCCCCTTCTAAATCTAACTCAGTAAAATTTCACTGCCTGCCCACTGCTACCGCCAATCCTTCCCCCTCTAACCAAAAAGAAAACTATGGTTGGAGAAAGACGAGTAAATAAGCTGTCAACCATATCCTCTCCTTTCTAGACCTGATGCTCCCCCCCCCCCGGCACCTACTCACTCACCTGAAAAACGTCAGTTATTGAAAAATTCGCAAGGACACTATACCAATTCTGTGAGGGGCGGAATGTCATTTAGTTTGATTTAAAAGATCTTTGTAGTTTCACAGTTTCTGACTTAGTAGCCCAATCTTTATTTTAGGCCAACTCATAAGAGGTATAAGATGGTAAGATGAAGAACCAATCAGATTACAGACCATTTGTATACAGCAGCTGCTGCGCAAATTTTGCAGATTTGCGCGCGCGCAGTTTCCAAAGATATTCATATTCGTAGATTGATGTCAGAACGAACGGTTCTAATGAAGCGATAATAGGAAAAAACAAAATCATAATCAAACCTCTGCCAGCGCTATAATCTTCAGGCTTCAGATTTGCAACTCCGACTTGCATACCTGTCTTAATTTTCCAACAATCGAGCCAATCTACGAACCTCAAGTTCTGCTCGCAAATGTTTCGATCACGCGCATTCAGTCACAGTTTTATAGTGATCTTGCTAACATGAATGTAGACTTCAAAGCACATAAAACAAAACTTCCCATCTACTGGAATCTTGGGGATAAACACTTGTAGTTTCATGGCTTGTTACTCCGTCTGTTGGTCTCGTTCGTTAGCTTGGTATGCATGTATGGAAAGTAATTTTATAACATCGATTACTGACTTAATTAGAATTGACGTCATAGTTACCCGAGTAATTAACAGTAATTAATAGCGGTTTCACTTGCAGCAGTGCAAATGACCGATACTGTTTTTAGTTTCGTTGAATTACGCAAATTGAATAAAAAAGTACCTCCGATCTTATTGTCTCTATTAAATTCACTATCTATACGCAATTTTAATCGTAGTTTCCGTTACATGCACTTCATATATATGGGTGCCAGAGATTACCACTTACGCTATGCCCCAGGCGCGTCCAAAGAGACAAAGAACGTGCTTTCTGTACGATCTACTTCAGTGTTTTTCTCTCTTTTTCAGTGCTTCGTTAGATCAAAAAGAGAGCCAGCCGTGCCTCTGACACACAAAGTACTTAAATGTTAAAACCTAAATTAGCTGTTGCTAACGTTAGGTGGATATGTATACCCAGTAGGCAACCACAGCCAGAAAAAGATGAGTTCGAGTCGAGGTAACGTTCCATCTCCAAGTTCTCGTCGTGTGTCCAACGTTCCATCTCCAAGTTCTCGTCGTGTGTCCAACGTTCCATCTCCAAGTTTTTGACGTGTGTCCAACGTTCCATCTCCAAGTTCTAGTCGTGTGTCCAATGTTCCATCTCTCCAAGTTCTCGTCGTGTGTCGTGGACACGCTGTATTTTAGTCTTCGGAAAAGTTTTTAAAAGTGGTACTATGGTGGACTCCCTCCAGAGCCGAAGTCAGTAGTGAACGAAATATTGTGAAGCAAATTGCAGGGAAAAGCATTTTTAGACACGGTACTTGACGATTCAAATTTAATATTTTTTTTACCATTTTGCTGAAACGCTCCAGGAATAGCCCATTTCCGAATGGGCCAATTCCGAATTACGTTTCAGTTCCTGCAAACAATAACATAATGTCGAGGTCAGGTGCCAAGTTTCCATACATTTGCTGTATTTCTTAGCACCTGCCCTCGACTTTATGTTATTGTTCACTTGAATTGAAGCGCTTCAATTCAAGTGAACAATACTGTATGGAAACTTGGTACCTGACCTCGACATCATGTTTTTGTTTGCAGGAACTGAAGCGTAATTCGGAATTGGCCCATTTTATTTCGATAAGTATATGTAAATCAATTATTGTCAAGTTTAAAATTAGTCCCTCCAAGTCCATTCAAGGGCTAAACAATAAGATTAAATTTCACTAGCTAAAATTTACAGGGCTAGAATTTTACAAGAAATTTTAAAAAGTAATCCTTTTCTCAGAAAAATACTTTAGCATTTTTAAAATAGTGTTTATTTTTAGTATGGACTGAACGGTGTTAGCTGTTTACAGCTGATCACAAATCACAATAAGGCTTAACGGTTTTAAAGAGTGACAACAGTATTAATGAATGGCTCGATTACTTTACTGTGCAACTATGCAAACCTCGCTGCATGATCGTCATCCGTGTTCCATTTCATAGGTAATTTCACTTAGGCACAATATCACCTCGTGATCTGTTGTTATTTTGATTATACATGATAACTGATTCTGAATTATCAGAATTATAAAAGATGATTAATCACGTGAACTAAAATGGCCACTGTAATAAAAGCGGGTTTAAAATTGAAAACATAATTTCACCAGAAAAGCTCACCTCCTGTTCCTAAGGTGACCGTCACATCCCATCTCTGACACTTCTTTATTCGCCTGTCCCTGGCTACGGCCACTGGAGCCCCATGCATCCCGCGGCACATCATCTTGATACTTGGCTCTCGCTATTTTCCTCCTACGGGTTTTATTTGTATTAATTGCATTGGCTCCACGGATTTTCGCTCCTTTAGTTTAAGCTGCTCCCTTCTGGATCCTTACGTGGGACAACTAGGCAGTCGTGGAAAAAGATCACCTTTTAATTGTGCAGTACAACTGCGCCAATGAAAGGAAAAACACATTTTGATGCATGAAGACCAAGGAGCGTCGACTTTTGAAATACAAAGCCTGGGGCTGGGGTCAAGGTACAAGTGTCGCAAAATTCATGAAGTGTCTTTATATTCCTTTGATGAGCACGACAGTACTCAGTGTAACTTTCGCTCAGCCAGTCACTACGGTGGCAATAACTAAACCTAGACTTCCTTCATTGACATGAGGGAAACACTTTGGAAAATTTCTTGGCACAAAATCGGACATCAAATCCGAAATCGTGAAAATCTGAGACTGAGTCAGCGACTTGACCCAAGTCAGCTATATTTAACCGTTGAGGTGTGACTGATCACTGAAACAGAACGAAAGACGAAACTAACAAACAAATAGCATACATTAACTGCGTTCATTTGCAAACCAAACAAATCATAAATGCTCTTTGATAAATATCGGATACAAAATGCTTTTCTTCTTTCTTGACTATCTCTATACAGTGTGATCCGGGTGATTCATTATATACAAAAGCATAGTTAGAACCGCAACATATTAACAGGGCAAACATAACATTTGGATTACCTGGTGTTAACTCCCAGCAATGCTCCCAGCGAATTGCACCCAGACCCAGTTTAATATATATACACACAGGAATATTTTTCTGATGGCAGCTGTGCTCTTTGCGCCCTTGGCATCCGGCGTTCTCAGTGGGGGTTTCCTCAGCCAGTATGAACTTGATATTCAGTGCCAGTGGGGTCTGCTGAAGTTCAGCCGAAATTAAAGGAGATCGGTTTTCAAAATCTAGTTTATATTTTAGTTACTACCCTGGCTACAGTACTACTAGTTATTTACAAATATAAGAAGACCTCTCATTACTGAAATATGTGAACTTTGTCAACGTTTTCCGTATCTAAAGATAAATTCATCTTCGTTCGTCAAAAAAACATCTGAATTTGCTTTTGCGGCCGATCGTGACCCGTCTTCCGGTGACCGGAACAGTTCGAAAGTGACGTATCAATCGAATGTCCAGCATGCAGTTAGGCTTCTGGGGGGAGTGGGAGGGGTAGAATGTCCAGCATGAAGTCAGGCTTCGTGGGGGGGGGGGGGGGGGGAGGGGTAGATGTTTACCCAATTCAAACCATCATTCCCAACTCCCGCACCGTCTTGTCCGCTATCCTTGCGCTCGAAGCTTCAATGTATTCTGAAAAGCTCGTTTCCCTCATAAAATATAATTGTATGCATCCAAGCTCTGACATGTAACTATATAACAGTCATTTCAAATCAGATTTGTACTAACATGTGGCTCAGATCAGAGGTAGCGTTTACGAAAAAGCCGTGGCCCGTGGAGGCTATTTTCCAAATCCGTATTCCACGTAACACATCAGGGTCATCATGCATCACGGCCCTAAACAAACATCAATATCAGGTCTAATCCTTAATCGATCGTATAATATTCGCGTATGTCTTGACTCCGTCAGGAATCGATGATCTTTCTTTGAAAAAATGAATAAAAACCAAAATAAAAATGAAAACCTCTGAGCCGAGCCGTATCGGTGGTCCGTTAGGTGAGAGAAATTGTTGGGCGCAAAACCAAAAACCGAAAAATATTTATTTACCTCTATTTCAAAAAACCCTATTATCATTAACTTCAAAAATACTTTCTTCTGATTGGCTGAGTGACCAATACGTCACCTGCAAATAGCTGCCTAGCGCCTGCAAATAACTGCCTGCAACTTGTATGCTTTCCAATTCCAGAGCTTTCACAAGAAGACCGTCCGCGGACAGGGACGTTAAGCCGTTGGTCTAGTCTCTCGTCTTTGTAGCGGGGGACTTAAAAGAATTCATACACTAATCGATGAAAGTAGTGTTGCGACCCGGTGTTGTGGTCTGTTTTGTCGTGGTCGCAGATGCCTTTATTTAAACATAATATAAAAACCTCAGGGTAGTCCTTTCAGGTAGCGAATGCTTCCCTGCTATCAATAGGAG
>JANSTQ010153973.1:0-11446 GCA_026167885.1 Bergia puertoricense
CCTCCCCCTCCCCATACCCCTCTCCCATTTGTTTAACCTCATCAGTTCTGAATGGCCAAGGTGACAGCTACTGCAAAGGATCCTGGGTGCCCGACACTCCCCTTCCCCTCTACAACTTGAAGCAACTCGTGGGAAATATCCTAAATCAGATCACCGAACACCCCACACTATCTCAGTATCTGTTTATATCGGAACCCCCTTCTGGCTACGCGCGCCACAGTGAAATGATCATTGAGTCAACACACTACAAATTGAGTAGTGCAAATGTGGTTTTAAATCTTACTCCTTAATTTCAACCGACATTTGGAACACACTTTTTTTAAATATTGAATTCTGACCAGTTCCAGCGGAGACAGCGGGCAGTCTTGGGACCCCTCCTGTATAAAAAAAGTTATTTTTTTTTCAGATTTAAAAGCGCCGAAATAGATGTCCCCGACCGTGCCGACAGCCGCGATCGGTTGTTAATAGTCGTTTTTCTGCCACTGGTACGAACCGTAGAACCACAAGAAGATGCTGTTTCCAGTCATTTCTAGACGCGCACGCAAAGACTTGCAAGAACCTCATGCCTCATTTTTTGAAATCTGAATTATGCTGACATTCATGAGAAAAGCCAGGCTCATCAAATAAGTATTTTGGAATTTTTTTTATTTATCATGCGCGTGCGTGATAAACATCAAGATGTGGTGGGCTTCACGCATTCTGTTGTATTAAAAATAATTTAAAAAAAAAAAGAAAAAGTTGAACTAGTTCCGAGTGAACTCAAAAAAGAAAGAATCAAAAAAGAAAGAATGAAAAAAGGTCGAGAGGGGAAAAAGAAGGGGCCTGTCCGGGAGTTGAACCCGGGACCTCTCGCACCCTAAGCGAGAATCATGCCACTAGACCAACAGGCCATTGGTGATTGAAGGAAACAAATTTATAAATGTCTATTATGTAATGCACCAGCTGCCAGCCAGCCTTGTGGAGCCCAGTCTCTCACAAATATTGCACTATTCAAAATGGCGGAAATAACAAAAGGTTTCCGTACAAATGACACAACTTCACAAATCCCATTCGATCGCTATCCAGGCCATGGAAAACATTTTCGTTTTTTCATAGGAAACCTGAAAGGATTTAGTCTAGGGGAAAGGCGTTTCTTCGAGCTTGCCAAACCTCAGGAAGCTGACAGATGTAGCTGTTTCTTTCCACCGTTTGAAAAATATTCAGTAAACGTGATGGCGCCTGGGAGTTCTGATGGAAATCAAAATGGATTACAAGTGATTGAACCAGGTGATCAACCACAGACTTTTCCACAGTGGAAAGTTCAAACTGACTTTCGCAAACTTCACTGGCGACAGAGAAAGAGGATGCGACAAAGGATTGTCTACATTTTGCCCATAGGACCTTTTCCAGACTTTGTGAACAACAAAGTCAATGGAAAGAGTTTGAGTTTATTTGAGATTATTCAACGATTCGTTGCCATGTTTTTCCTGGGTATGGTAGTAAAGATTTTGGAACCGGTGAATGTATTTGATTTAAGATGTAAAACACGGATTCATCACTTAACCAAACAAGAACAAGTTTTCGTCGGAGGTTAGTTATTTGAGTTGAGAACTATATTAAAGGGACAACTTGCAGGATGCAGGTTAAATTAATCTGCAGGTTGAATTTGCTGATCAAACTTTAAGGTCAGCTTTGCAGATCAAGTTATGACACTCAGGTATATTCAAAAATTTAAACTTAATAAGTTAATTAGTAATTATTTTATTATTTTTTAACTGCAATCATTTTGTAAGGTGTACGATTAGTACATTATCATACGTCATATCTACACACAAATTGGCTAATACATGCCTTATTGATAGTAATAATAATAATAATAACAGTTTTGTCAACTGTTGATGTTGTGATTTATGAATTTTGTTTGGTAGATATACAAAAGTACCTGAAGGGGATACTCCCAGTCGATGGCTACTGTGTGATTGGGCTGACATGGGCCGACTTGTATCCATCAGAAGAGTTAAACTTCATTCTCGGTGAAGCTCAGTGTAATGATGGCTGTGCCGTGGTGTGCTTTGGACATTATGAACCTCGGCAATATTCTGCTGATTGTTTGAAAAAATATAAGTCTAATTCTGTGAAATCAGACATTGAGAAAAGTCTACTGTCCTCATCAGAGACGTCTGTGGCAAGTGGGCCTACATGTAGTTCTGCAGAGAGCGCACCAAATGAAATCAATCATAAAATGCAAGAAACTCAAGATGTTCATATGAAGCAAACTACTATTACTAATTTAGAAGTGAAGATTCGTTCTGAGAAGGCAGACCCTGTTGTATACCTATCAAATGTGGCCTCTGAATCAAAACCTGTGGATGACGCATTTCGAGGGACCTGTGCTGATGTAGACAGGGAAGGAAGTACAGGTATTTGTGTCAGTCATTCTCAAGAAAAGATAGAAGGAAGGTGTGGACATCATTCAGAGTTACATGTACACCCAAATGAGAAACCAAGAGATGGTGATATTTATCCAGTTTGCTCTGATACCTTTGGAAGAATCAGCAGAATTGACGGAAATCTGATTTGGAGAATGTTAAGAGTGGGTATCAGAAGTTAAAAAATTCTTGTCAAGATTTAAATTTTTTTAATAAAATTTGCAGTTGTATATGTAGACTTACTGTGTACATGTAACTATGCTTGATTTTTTTCTTTTCTTTGTTGTTTTTGCAAGATCCTAACTGGTATTTAATGGACTCTAAGTGGATCTTGCAAAAACAACAAAGAAAAGAAAAAGAATGAAGCATATTTACACAGTAAGTCTACACAAGTCATACAACTCAAATGTTTATCACATAAAGTTGTTTTTAAATAACCAAATCAATCGGAGGAGTATTATAATAAATGTTTACATGATTGTATGTTTAATATACTCTTTCATATATATCTTAATAAGTTTTCCATCATTTTATACATAAGAAATTAGTTGTTACAGTTTAATATACGAATTAATACCAAACAAAAAAATAAAGTAAAAGGCACTCAGAATTGTTTACATTTATCAAAGCTGAGCAACAAAAACTAAAGGCTCAAAGGTTCAAAGGTTTATTTTTTTCCACAACATTTTACAAATATATAGAAACAAAAACATAAAAGTTCAAAATACGTGGGGGGTGCAAGCCAGGGTAGCAACACCTATAGGGTTAAAGCCTAGTTCACATATGCCGCAGACATGCCGCCGACATTGCACATTGTCCCAATCATTGTCGCCGACAGACCGGGAGAGTCGAACTCAGCTCAACTTTCCCAGTCTTTCAGCAACAATGATTGGACAACCTGCAATGTCGGCGGCATGTCTGCGGCATATGTGAACTAGGCTTAACAGAAGTCCCTTGCACCCAGGAGCTTACTGAACATAAGCACAGGTCTACGTCATACATTAACATATATGCTATTTTAAAACTTAAAATGAAATCATAGCTAATATATTAATGCACTCTTTTTTTATAAGAACATCTAAGTTTGGTGCTGAGGCTGGATATTCTTAATTATTTTGAGGATTTCAACCTTAAATTTTCTTAAAATGTTCTTATTTTATTAGGATTGGGTACAGTAATTTTTAGTATTTTCTTAAAAGATGTGCAAGTCACTAGTTGCCTAGATCGTATATCCACATTCATAGTAGCCATCAAGTGTTGTTGCATGAGAATTAGCCATTATTTTATACAGTTTAACAACAAATTTATATCTTGACTGAATATGTGTGTACAGTATATAAAATAAATGTTCTCTACGTATCCCCAGCCTCGGCATGTTCTTAACATGTTCTTAAATTTTGGGATTTTTTCAGCTTCAACATTCTTATAAAAAAATTATTTAAGGTTCTTATAAAAAAATGTATCAAAAGAGAACTAAAACAAATTATTTAATGAAAAATTTAATACATAAAAATTTAAACTACAAATTAATACAAGAACTGGTGTTAAATTGAATTAACCATCTCAAAAGAAATGATGTACATAGCTTAACTGAAATATTATTAGAAAATTATAAATTTTAACTAAGATCAGCAAAAAAATGGTTTCTTTGGTTACACTTTCAGGCCATCAGCCATGAGTTGTGCCATGTGTTTGGGATGTCTCATTGCTGGTATTTCAGCTGTGCCATGAACGAGAGTGGTTCAATCAAACAAGCAGAATCCCAACCTCTGTTCCTGTGCCCGATTTGTCTTCGCAAACTTCAAAAGGCTCTCGGATTTGGTCTTCTTGCCAGGTTAATATTAATTTGCACTGTTGAATGTTACAGGCTGGGCAGGCACATAGCCAGGAGTTTTTGTGGGGAGGTGCGTGTAAACAGCAAAGGTGGAAACTTCTTAGTGGGTCAGGGGGCATTCTTCCCCAATTAAAATTTGAAAAAAAGCTTGGTTTGTCTTGGACTGCATTAAATTGTGTGTTTTCATGGCAAAAAAAGAGAATATGAAGTGATCAAAAGAGGAAAAAAGGCAGTTCATCTCTGTTTTTCCCATAAATTCACATTTTGTTAACAGAATTAAATCCTCTCAAGCAGACCTTTTCAGCCCATGGGAGGGGGGGTGCACGTGCACCCCCCCCCCCCATGCCTATGTGCCTGCACTCAGTCAATCTCTGGGTGCCATCTCAAAGAGGTCTTTTTTAGCAACTTTTGAATGAAGTACTTACAGGTCTCTGCTGTTTGGAGTTCAAGAATTCAAGTTTCCTGCACCACAGGTCATTCAATGTTCCAGAAGAATAAAGCAAACATTTTTGTCTGCGGAAGCCTTTAACAAAAACTACTGAAATGAACTGTTTGATCTATCAAGTACTTGAAACTCATTGAAATGAATTTGGTTGAGCAGAATTCAAGGCCTTGAAAATCCTTGAAAATGAAAAAAGTCCTTGAAAGTCCTTGAATTATTTCCCTGTCAATATTGGATGGGATCATGCCATTAGGACACCCCATTAGGAAATATTATAATTATAGTTTTAAACAAGTGCCAATATGATATTCATACATACAGGCCAGATGGACTGGCGAGCACTTCGTGAAATCTACTGGCCCAAGGTGAAACTTGGTAGCCACTAATCATCGGGCTGGTCTTAGTTTCCATCCCTGGTTACTGTATGCGGTGCTTTGACAAGTTTTGTTGTCCTTGAAAAAGAACTTGAAGCTAGTCCTTGAAAAGTCCTTTAATGTTGTTGTTGAAATTCTGTGTGAATCCTCATTCTATTACATAGATCTGTTGCATTTCTGGATTGGTTTTCCAATAATAAATTGAGATTAATTATAATAGAGATAATAACGATATTAATAGCAGCTGCAGTAATTTAACAATAACTTAATAGGGGCATTAATTGTAATTTGGCTATATCGCAAAGCCAAAAGCTCTGAAGTTTTCTATTGTTATTGTGTAGTGACTTAAAAAATAACCTACATTGATTAACACCTAATGTGCATTAACTAAGTAGAACACTAATGACAATTATGATAATTTAATAGAAATTATGATAATTTTATTATTATCATTATTATTATTATTACTGTTATTATTATTATTATTAATATTACAGCTGCTGTAGTAATACATGATATAATTTTCATCTAACATTACAGGTATGAAGTTCTTCTTGAGTTCTTTAAGTCCCTATACAGTGATCTGTATGAGCCACAGGCAATCCATGGCTGTGCCAAGACGACTGGTGAAGAATCTTCACAGACAGAAGGCAAGGACTGCGACACAGGTGGAACTGTTGATGGGGAATTTAAATTTAGAGAAGTGATAGAATGGCTGGACTGTTCAATTAAGTTTATTTCTTTTTTGTATCAGAAGTAGATAATGGTCACACACATGGAAGTAGAATTATAGAGAACTTTATTGTAACATTTCATCCATGCAATTTCTATATTTTTATCTAGGTGTTACATATTGTAGAAGGAAGGCCATTAATTTATTATCATGCAGATGCTTTAAGAAAGTCCTTTGCTACTATTATCAGGGATGGAAATAGCAGCCAGTGATCAGTAATCACTGGTCAGATTTGGCTTAATCACCGGCCAAATTTAGCTGGCAATATGACTATGTCAGAAATAGCATGTAATATTTTTTCCCCTAGAAAATTACCAGTCAATTTTCCCTTATTTCCATCCCTGTATTAAGTTCATCTTCTTAATATTACTATTACTAAAATATTAAGTAAACATGATTATTATTAAATGGAGGGTTCATTATTTTTTGGCTAGCACTTGAGTACTCTGTCCATCATTTGCCTTATTATTTTCTGTTTTTTGATTCAAAAGGTTTCCAAAAACTCAACTCCAGACAGATAAATTTTGACAGTTAAACTGTAACTTTTCTGAAGTAATGAGTATATTCCGCATGCAGATCAAACTACTCCTGCTTGTCTTCCAGACTTTGGCATAGAAAATGTAATTTTGTTTCCTTTTCATGATCACGATAAAATACTAACAAAAAATTTTAAAAAATCTGACTGACCGACCCTAATTTTTTAAGGATATGTGAGCAGAACCTTAGGTGCTATTATTTTTATTTGGCCTTATCAAAATTTTAATTTTAATTTTGAAAGATTGGTCGAAAAAACTAGACCTATTTTAAATCCAATGTTTCGATACCTTTTTAGAAATTATTACATGTTGGATCCTTACCCTTTGAATTTTTTCTCCAGACAGGTTTAGGCTTGATGAAATTACTGCATGACTATTTAAAAAAACTTAAGTTATTTCAGTGCTTATAAAAATCATAAAGTCAAACAGTTTAGTCTTCCGGGTAAGTATTTAATTCATTGTCTAATCAAATCATCGGCTTTAAAGGATTATTACTTGATCGTTCGATAACCCTTGGAACTGCGCCAACTGCTACGCATGCGCATGTCTATTGTTTACTTTGCGTCCTGTCTCTTGAATGAACAGTGGTCTGTTTTATTTAATAATTCTGAAGTACTTTCTGATTACAATAATTCTAGTGTGGGACAGCGCTGCAGTCAGTTCGCTTATGTATTGTGGGAAAGATCAAACTTTGAAAGTTAGCCAGAAAGCGTTGATTTCTATCTTTCAGTCCTTTTTTCATGTCAAGAAACTGACAATTATGTGAAACTTGCGATAATAGATTGTTCAAACAAATGTGTTTTCTGACAATGGAGCAAGAAGAACTACGGGTGTGGGTCGACGGAGATGAGCGTGTTATTCGAGGAGTGAATGAAAATACGACAAGTGAAAATGTAATGGTTGCTCTTGCAAGTGCGATCGGTAAGTCGGGGAAGTTTGCGCTGCTGGAAAAATGGCGTGATTTCGAACGAATTCTCCCGCGAAATGGAAAGCCAGTCAAGTGCCTTCGCATGTGGGGCGCACATAGTGGCGAAGTCAAGTTTTTTTTGAAAGACGATTTAGATAGTGATAATCTTAGCGGTGATTTGAGAAGAGTTATGGCGGATCCGTTGAAGCACGAGACAAACGATGTTTTGCCACACGACCTTTTACAAATACCGTTTCAACACACCTCCCTTGAGAGTATTCGGTTAATTATGGCGAGAAAAGTTGGTCGTCTGGCGCGAGACCTTGAAATTATGAAATTTTACCACCAATGCTTCAAAAGAAATGGGGGAAATCAGCCTTATTCAACTCCTGAAGAATTATTGGACGATTTTGCTGCGAAATTTGGTCGTGTTATCAAGCAACAATCAAATGAACTATCTGAGAAAGAAACGTGGAAGGAAAAACTGGAAAGGCAACAAAATTTGCATTTGAGACTCACGACTGAGCTGGAATCGCAGCGAAACAAAGTTCATTTGACGAGAATTCACGCGTCAGATTTGGACGCTGTGAGCGAAAAATTGTACAATCTGTTACTTCAATACCGCGACGCAAAAGCAGACAATGGAAATACGGAAACTTCTCAAGCCGTGAAAAGTCCGCAAAAGTTTAATTTTGAGGTTGAGACACAGCAAGAGATCTCAAGATTAAAACAACAGCTCCATGTGCAAACAGAACTCGCAGAAAAACAGCGTGAAGAACTTGAACGAATAAATAGATCAATTGAGGAAGTTGAACGAAATCTTCAACAGAAACAAAATGAGTTGGAATTGTTACGACAGGAGCTACATAAAGATGCAGCGTACTACGACCTTGACGAAAACTTTGATGCAGATCAAATTGAAGATTCGTCAGTAACTTTCGAACGGGAATCGGAGAAACTGGATTTGAACAATGCTAAAATAAACACGAAGGAGCCTGCAGTAGCGTTGCTAGCTCGTTACGGACAAAGAAAATACCTTTCGCCACCAAGGGCTAATCACAAAAGACACAAAAGCGGAGCAGATGCCAGCTTAAAAGTTACAATGGAAACAGAGGGGGTTTATGTATGATTTACAACAGTATTTTTGAAAATATTATTCTTTGCTGTGGGTCGCGGTTCTTGAACTTTAATTAAAAATTTAATTTTTTAAAACTTGCAGAAATCCGAAAGACCAAACTCAACTGTTTTCTACCAGCTATAGTATAGTATTGAGGTCCTGAAACATGAATAGTTCATTTTTTGTTTTCGCCAACTTGTGCAACTTTTGCGGGTTTTTTTTTAAGCAAAAAATAATACTAACAGTAATGTATTGATTGTTGAGGAATTTTGATAACTTGATAAAATTGAGGCATGATGCAGAATTATAAGTGTTTTGTGAGAGTATCAGCTGCCGGCTGACAACATGTTTTTGTCTTTTGGATATTTTTAAATATAGTGCCTTCTGGCACATTCTAATCAGAATTTTGTTGATAGTCTAACCTATTTTGCTGTTTAGAAAATTTTGGTGAAATTCTCTACCTTCAAGTGAAAGACGTGAATCTAGAGATTTTTATGAGAAAAAGTTAAGTTTATTTTGCTGCTCTCGTCCCAAGTGCATTCCTCCGTTCCATGTTTTTCTTTAATAGAACTGAACAGTATTATAAATGAGTGAAAAGGACTAAAATAGTCAACTGATAACTATATTGAAATAATGATACTGAAAGCACACTAAACTTCAAACTTAATACTAGTACATCCTAATGCAGAGTCATCCAAGACCATTTAAACACTGGGAAACTAGTTTTGAGAAAAACTACATTGGCAAGTAAGCTCGATATGTTTCATTTATCAACAAAAGTTGATATGGTATGTTTTTCACCTTTGGGTTTAGTTGAACACTGACGTTTCAAGCATTAGCTTTCAACTAAACCCAAAGGCGAAAAACATACCATATCAGGTTTTGTTGATAAATGAAACATATTCAAGACCATTTAATATGATTTGCTTGCAATATTTCATTGGCAGCAAACTTTATATTTGATTGTTCTCCTTTTTTGTCATTTTTTCCAAAATCCTGCCACACAGGAATAAAATGGTTGGCCCCTAAATTGATGTGTGATAACAAACTTTACAAAAATTTGCTATTTTCAAAAACTGCTTTCACAATTTGGTACATTTTGCAGTCAGATAATGCAGGACAGCTACTTAATTCTACCAAATATGCAGAATGTCAAATCTAGGTCTACCATTCATAAATATGAACTTGACGTTGTAGAAAATGTTATGAACAGTATTAATTATCAAGAAAGATCCATCAAAAGGCAATTTTAAGACGTGCTTGAAATTGTGATCTTGAGTCTCATATGTTGAATCAGGGACAAGAAGAGGTTTTGCATGATCTGTAACTTGATAAAGCCTGATGTGTGATTTGGACCCAATGAAGCTTTAAACATAGATTTTTAACAAATTTGCATCAGAATGAACTCAAAGAGGATCCATGACTGATGAATGAATTTCACCAACATGCTGATTGTGTAGAGGCCTGATTTGAAAGTGATCTATGTGACCAAGGATTTAAAGGGGTTCTTCCATGGCCGAGTCATGTAATTTTCTCTTTTTCAGAAGTTTAATTAAATTTACGTTCTTTATCCAAATATTATTTCAAAAGAAAAACTTTAAGTCACCAATAAGACAATAATTAATCACTTCTGCTGAGGTTCTATGCATTTTAAAACAATTTATTACTGTAACAATGTTTTCCAGCCCAGAACATAAGAATTAACAAGTGAACGTATTACAGTCCAAGTTAATCACCTCCTAAAACAGACCATCCATAGCAATAATAATATTTATCTCTTGAAAAGGTTAGATTGATATCTGAATATGAAACAACTTTTTATGATGGCTGGAGGCACATCGTTAAAAATTCAAGGCCATTTGGGTCGCGTTTGGCTCAGCCCGCAGTGGTCAGCAGTATGATCGTGCAAAGGAACCAACAAAGACCATCATCTTCAGGTCACTCAGAGCCCCTCACTCGAAATATGTTTGCAATTCACAAAGTGATGAGAAAGGGAAAAAAATAAGACAAAGTCTCAAGAATCCAACTATGGCCTGCCTTCGAAAGATCGACTAGAGTACCAATTTCTAGAGGCTAGGCAAGCTATTGGCTATGTGAAGCCACTTGTTATAAATACAGTGGCTTTAGCACAACAAACTCAACTCTGAAAAATGTTCGACTTCGGCCATTGTGCAGGCTACTTGAAGCCACTTGTTTGTCAATAAATTTTGAGCATGTGCAAGCCATGAAAGAGTCCATTTAATACCTTTGACTGAGACATCTTTATAAATCAGTGTAAAGCCTTGTGTGAGTTCTCTTTTTTTTAGAACAGTAACAATTTTATTTAATGATTTCATTCAGTACTTTGTGTGAGTTATCTACATGCTTGATAATTGTCTGCAAAATTGAGTACTTGAGTTCGTTTGGGCAGTCAGAATCTGAGATGAGAAAAATGATCCAACTTTTAGGAGTGTTTGTTATTTATTATAATCAAACTTGCAACATTGTTCTTATTTCCCATAATATGCTGCAATTATTAGTTCTCTGAAATCAAAATGAAATTATGTGAGGTGATACCAGGATAATATTTAGTTAATATTTATATCTAAGACTGTATTATTAAAGGACCTTGTTTATACCATCAAGATAATGGATAGAAGTAATTATAATATTCAAATTATATATTTAAATACCAGACTGATTTATAATATTTAATAGTGTTAGTACTAATGAGAGGTTTGATAAAGTATATTTATGATTGAATTATAGAATAATATTACTGAAAACCCAAGTAAAGGAATTAAAGTTTTGTAATAAATATTATTAAATATGTGTAGTATTGTGACTGCTAGACTAAGTTGTTATAACTAGCCAGCAAAGACTGTCTTCTCTCGGCAGAGAAACAGTAGTTCTAGAAAATATCCACACCCCCACCATGGAAGGAAAAAATTAGGATCCCTCACCCTCCAGGAATTTGTGCCATTTTTATTTTTAGACCTAGCCAGCTCCCCCCAAAGAATTTCCAATAACCTCTATGGTTAGGGTGTGGAGGTTTTCTGGAACTATGCAATAAAACTAAAAAGTATGGTAAGGCCGGGGGAGGGGGGGGGGAGTGG
>JANSTQ010153984.1:0-11445 GCA_026167885.1 Bergia puertoricense
GTGTGCTGAACACTGTGTTAACCTGAACAGAACAAACCAAATCGTAACACCTTCTAGCTCCACTAGTGCACAATGTCTCTCGGTGTGCTGAACACTGTGGTAACCTGAACAGAACAAACCAAATCGTAACACATTCCAGCCCCACCACGTGCACAATGTCCCTCGGTGTGCTGAACACTGTGGTAACCTGAACAGAACAAACCAAATCGTACCACCTTCTAGCTCCACTAGTGCACAATGACCTTCAGTAAAGTGAACACTGTGATTACCTGAATACAACAAACCCTATTGCAATACCTTTTACATGTAGCTCCACCACGTGCACAATGCCCCTCGGCGAAGTGAACACTGATTATATCTGAACAGAACAAACCCAATCGTAACACCTTCCAGCCCACCACGTGCACAATGCCCCTCAGTGCGCTGAACCCTGTGATTACCTGAACACAACAAACCCTATTGTAACACCTTCTAGCTCAACCACGTGTACAACACCCCTTAATGTACTGAAGAGAGCAATTACTATAACAGATCAGAGGTCTCAGCATTTTTCAGCTCCATCACGTGCACAGTGATCTTCCATGTACCGAACTTTTTGATTAAGTTCACCTGGACAGATCAAACCCTATTTTAAAATCTTCCAGCTCCACCACGTGCATAAAGATCTTTGATACACTGAATACTTTAATTACATTCACCTGGACATATCAAACCCTAATTTAACATTTTCCAGCTGTACCACATACACAGTGATATTCTATATACTGAACACCGTGATTACATTTACTAGGACAATTGTCAAACCCTATCTTTAAACCTTCTAGCTCCATCACGTGCACAAACCACCTTTTATACACTGAATACTGCGCATGATTACGTTTACCTGGACAGATCAAACCCTATTCTAGCTCCATCACGTGCACAATAACCTTTCATACAATGAACACTGTGATTACATTTACTTGGAAAGATAAAAGCCCATCTTAACATCTTCTAGTTCCATCACGTGCACAATGACCTTTTATATACTGAACACTGTGATCACGTTTATCTGGACATATCAAAACCTATTTTAACATCTTCTACATGTAGCTCCACCACATGCAAAATAACCTCCGGTGTACTGAACGCTGAGATTACATTTACCTGGACAGATTAAAGCCCAACTTAACATCTTCCAGTTCCATCACGTGCACAATTCTCCTTTGATACACTGAAAGCTATGATTACATTTACCTGACAGATCAAACCCTATTTTAACATCTTCTACATGCAGCTCCACCACGTGCACAATGACCTTTTATACACTGAACACTGTGATCAAATTTACCTGGATAGATCAAACCCTATCTTAACATCTTCCAGCTCCACAACGTGCACAATGCCCTCGTAACGTTTACTCAGAATGCCGGGCTCGTAAGCGAATATATGATCACCGCGGAGAACGGAAGGGCGGTTTTCAGCCAGGCCAGGGACCTTTGGAAAATATAGCAAGTTAAGAAACAGCTCAGACAAAGACAAGCATCTTCAGACGATTGAAAAAAAATCAGACAGCTACTGTATGTACGAAAAATTCACTGAAAGTTGCCTGGCTTGTAATATCGGCTTGATGGAGCGTGAGATAAATGCATGGTTTCATAAGACTACGGATGGATACATACTATGAATTACATGAAGAATGAATGGTTGGATGAACATATGGATTGGATGAATGAATGAGTTGATAGATGAATGAATGAATGAATGAATGAATAAATGAATGAACGAATGGATGGATGGATGAAAAAAAGAAAGAAAGAAAGAATGAATGAATGAATGAAGTAATGAATGAATGAATGAATGAATGGATGGATGGATGGATGGATGGATGGATGGATGGATGGATGGATGGATGGATGGATGGATGGATGGACAGATGAAAGAAAGCATGATTGAATGAATAAATACGATGATAAATGAATAGATGGATGGATGGATAAATGAGATGACAGACAGACAGACAGACGGGCAGACATTGACAGATGGGTGGATGGTTGGACGGATGGATCCGGATGGACTGACGATTAAATAGATGGATGACTGAACGGATTGTTGGCAAGATGGTTGATGCACTGACAGATGATTAAATGGACAGTGGAAGGATGGATTAATTGATTGATAAATGTGCGAATGGATGGACGGTAGTTGATGCATGGAAGAATGGTTGGATCGATTAACTAATTCATATATATGAATGGATGGATGGATAGATAAAAGAATGGACAGATAGATATCGATAGACGGATAATAAGAGACAATTGGAGACAAAATGAGGGAAGGATAAATGTAAACAAAACGAGTTGATTTCTAAAACGAGCTCTAAATTTTGGCTTAAAACGTCTAAATTATTGTTTCTAATGCCTTCACAAAAAGATAAACATGGGTTATGAGTTAGACTCTGCCCAACGACTTTACCTGAAGGATCAGCAGACTTGGATTCTGCTTGTCCTTAGCAAAAGTCACACCTTTTAAGTCATAATTGCGAATATCTCTTTGCATCTGGATTTCTTCGATATGAAGTAGAGTAGAAAACTTTTCTTTATACGTTTCAAATGACACCTCATTCTCCAGCTTGCTCCTGATAAATCATAAAGAACAATTTAAGAATTCAGTGATTATGGCCACCACAAACCTAGGTATGATAAATTGTCTAGTTGAACCTCGCTAACTGATACAAACATCGAAGGGATGGAAAGAATTCGAAGTGTCCGTAATATGGCTCCAAGCGTCCGCATAAGAAGTCATGCACTCATATATAACTTTTGAAAACCATTACACGCGCTTTTTTTTATAAGAACAATTTTATACTGAAGAACAACGAGGCTCAAATTTGCCCAAAAATTAAGAACAAGCTAAGAACAATTGAGGCTCGGCTTCAGATGCAAATGTAACTGCAAGTTTTTGTTGAAAAACACAACACATCACGTCATCACATGTGGCGTTTCATTGCAGGTCTTTTTGCAGTTAGAAACACTGGTTTCAACGCGTTTAAATAATGTACAGTCCATGTATGTACAAGGTAGACAGTGTTCAAAGTACAGTGTACCGAGTACAGTAACCACATCATGAATTAAAAAAGTGTCAGTCAGTCACGAGACAGACAGTCGCGATGTTGCAAGAGAGTCACGAGAATTTCTTGCGCAAAACTGTGTTTCAGTACACTTAACTTGCTGCCGGCCGCCGGCAACACGCTAATTGGATTACCAACATGTTAATACTAGTATTTGCGGTGATAATTGACATGATAGAAACAAGAACAATTTAAGAACAATTGAGGCTCAAATTGTGCAAAAACTTAAGAACAACGAGCCTCGGCCAAAATTTACTGGTTCTTATTTAAAAAAAGCGTGTATTCAGTTTCTCAATTGTGTGCAGAACTTTAGTCCTGAAAGTCTAATTCTGCTTTATCAAGTACACTCGAAACAAATATTGTTATGTACATATACATACTCCCTACCAGTGTTATGGTTAAGGCTGAACACTGATACTAAGAGCTTAATTATTATGCGTTAATTCGTGTAAGACAGTGCTCAATTCGTAAACGAGACATAAACAGTTTGCTTGAAAACAAATGAAATGTAATGTTTACAACCTACAATGGGCAATAATACTATTCGTTTAATATGTATTTTTATCCTCTAATTTGTCTATGGCTTCCTAAGTAATCATATTATATTGTTTTCATTTTTTATCTTTCTTTCATTGTTGAATATCTTAGTTACATGTAGATTACTAAGTATTGGTAAAGTCCCTAATTAGCATGTCTATCAAAGCTAAATAACTTAATTAGACACTCAAATAAAGGTGATTTTTTTTGTTCTTTTTACTATTATCATTATTATATTATCTTTATTATTATTATTGTTATTATCGTTATTACTATTATCTTCAACATCTTTACTGTTGGATAGATGGATAGCATTTCTTCATGTAGGGTTATTTAGGTTAGCCCTTTCAGCTTCATGGTTAAAACTGTTATCAACAGGGGTTCTACATGTGTACATGTACTTACTAATAATTATTATTAATAATATTATTATAATTGTTATCATTACTAAGTTATCATATTTTTACTTATTTAATTAACTACCTTCTATGCTTCATCACCTACGCATAAAAAGTTGATAACTGCAACCCCTACTAAAAGGTGGCAAAATATGAGCAGTACATTATTGATGACTGGAATCAGTGAGACTACAAGCACAGTTTCCGACCATAGACAAGCTAAGGATGGAGGTTATGGTATAGAAAACTGACCTTCTGAATATAAGTTTGCAGTAGACCAAATATGCCTGTCTAATCATTTTGAAATTTCACCTCTATTGTATACTAGGTAAGTTGTTATAAGGAAAGAAGAACAGTGGTCAGTGTTCAACCCAGAGAGTTAAAAGAGCCAACAAAGTACACAAAAACAGTTTGCTAACATCAAAACTGATTACAAATATTCTAATATTAAACTGGATGAGCAGGTAATTGATCAATTATGCAATATATTTACCAAGGCATCTGATAGACTGAAATTCTGCCAATTTTAAATACTCATATTTCTGTTGTGTTTTATTGCTATTGAGTGAACTTTTTACTAAAATGAAGCCCATGATTAGCAATTTAGCAGCTTTAGCTAAATAGTTTGAAAGTTCAAGGTCAATTTATGTGTTAAGTCTCTTAACCCTAACACCTATAAATTAGTTTTACTAGCCCCCTCCCCCAGTCCCCTCCTGTCCTGGACTTAAAAAAAAGAAAACAAGAATTCAAAACAAAAAAATAGAGACAAACCATTAAACTAACTCACTGATAGTGCCAACCTGATCAATACATGTTTAAAGGTGGTAGGTTTGCTGTAATTGTGTGGATGTTGTCAATGCCTGTATTTGAAAAAGATTGAGCAATCGAAATTGAAACCATGCAGTATCTCCAGCCCCCTTTCCCCTGCCCCTCCATCCAGCCACTTTTCTCTGCTTTAGAGTTCAGAATTTCTAATAGCTGCAAATGCAGTGTGATGGAGGTGTCAAACAACTGTATGTTGTTCAACATCGATGTTTTTTTGAGGGTGAAAAGTGCCAGAAAATGAAACAAAAAGCAGCAAAAAACACCTTTTTGTAATGGATATCGAACTGAAAGACAAAGCACTGAACAGGAAAGTTCCATGCCGGAATGAGATTTCATCCAAGGTCCTCATGCTCAGATTAGGTCAGGTATAAACTCATGTATCATTTCTCAAAACCATATAAACTTTGGCAAGAAAATGACCAGACATGAGAGATGAACTGACATCTTGGGATGAGGCTGTTGTCCTGGAAAGGAAAATTCGCATGTGAACAGATCTAGAATTCCTACAAGAAATGACACACTAATAGTCCATGAATAGGACATTAGTCTACTTACTTTAAACCACCACTGATTTGTTTGTTATACAACACTTGGGCTTTGAGTGCAATGGGGATGAGATATTGATCAACTCTCTCAAGCTTCAGTCCATTCTTCTTAAGCCTGTACAGATCAATAGTTAACATTCTATGAGTTTTGGAGCAACATTGACTAGTTAATAAAAAAATCAAGTAAATATGATAAAAGTACAGGGAAAGGAAAAGAATAATCCATAATACATAGGTGATATGAAGGAATTTATGGAGAGATAATTGGATCCTGTGAAAACTGTACAAAATTGCTTTTTTACTAAGAATTCTAAGAAGATACATATTTTTACTTGATTTGTATTTTCGGTTAAAAGTCACAACTTAGTTACTTTCTGAGTCATTGAAAATGTTTCATATTTTAATTTCAAGGCTGGCGCTTATCTCCAGCATTTCTGCACTACTTATAGTGTTATCCAATGAGAATACATGACTCTTCCAACATGGAACAATAATCCATATTGTTTATACATGTAGCTCCAAAAGATACTGGCATTAATTAATTAATACAATTACATATACTCAGTTAACTGAAGCAAGCTGATTAAAGTGTCTTGTTCAAGTTCACAATTATATTACTTGGTCAGACTTTTCAGTTTTAATAACAAACAATAATAACAATAATGATAACAACAATAATATTATTGTTATTAATGTAGAAATACTCCACTGATACAAGTAGTTTCAGCATTGTCTGTCTGCAAGCCACAATTACGTGTTACCAAGAGTAAACTAAACTGTTTCATAATAGGCACTTTGATTTTCCTACTTACTTGGGTAGCGGCAATCCTGGTGCAGTGACGATGTCATATGGTATCTTAAAGGAAGGACGCGGTTTTACATATGGCATCTGCACCTTTAGATCATCATATAGGTCACTGGTAATACGCACAGAAATGAAGCGCATGGTATGGAACTCTCTGCCTTCATGACCAAAGGTAAATACCACTGGTACATAGCTGTGTCCAAACTCTGTGCGTCTTCGGCATCCAACTATGAATGTCACACTTTTTCCTAAATTTAATTTTGAAACTCAAACTTAATTTTGATGGAAAATTCACATGATACAAATACACAATATAAAATTCCCAATAAACTTCAAAGTGGTTAAAAATAAAGCATTTATAGTGGTTCAAGTCACTTTTCTTCTTCTTCTCATGCCTTTAGGCCCCCACTGAGGCATGGGGCCACTTTTCTTGATACAATGCAAACTTAAGTTACAATGTACCTGAAGAAAGTGATTCTGCTGGTTAACCCTATCTGGCCTGGGGGGGGGGGGGGAAGAGTGCCTGCACCAAATTCAAACCACTAATAGCTCTGCAGCCATTGCAGATCTGGCAATGATATTTGGTGACTTTTCCTAAACTTTATTATGGAATTATTTGATGTGCTGTTTTTGGCCCACTTAATCAAGCCATTGACATTGCAACTACTCTTCAATGACAGGTTTGGAAGTTTTTTTCTCTCACTGTTTTTGCATTAGAATAATAAATTTGTACATTTCAAATTAATGCAATTTCAATGTTTTCAAACATATTTTTTCCTTTTATGGTGATTTCTGGGACTCGCGTTGAAAACATCCAAGATGGTAGCATGAAATCTAAAATGGCGTCCTGTGATGTCACAAAAGGCTAGTTAGATAATTGATCATCTGGTAATGCCCTAATTTATTACTTATACCAGGTTTGGTTGGTATAACTAATGCTTCTTGAGAAAAAGGGCCATGAGCACTTTCTCTCCCCCTCTTATTATTACTTGACAAAGGGCCAAGAATTACGATAAACAATACAGTACCTGGGTTAAGTGTGCCTCGGAAGATATCAATGTGTGCAATATCTTTATAGTCAAAAAAGGCAGAACTCCACAAGAGAGTACAATCTTTGATTGTAATGATGTCCGCATTAGAGGTATTCTTCACAGTAAAATATATCTTTCCTGCTTGCCCAACCAAAAGTTGATGCTCAATCACACCATTCTCATTTTCTGCTGGAAGTGAGGTCACCTCAACACCCATCTTGTCTCGAATAAGCTCTGGGCTGTATGTGCAATTGCAGAAACAAAATAAATACTTATTATTAAGCAAGTTATCATGAACTGGAAAATTTAATATTTAATAATTAATTTCAATGTGATACTTTTCTGGATCGTCAACACAAACAATGTACAATTGTTAAACTGAATTATCAGTCTGAGACAAAATCAATATTAACCCACATCTTTGTACAGAAACTATTTACCATCTTGAAAAAAAGCATTTATTTACTTTTTTGGGATAATAAAAGCTTTCAGCAACAATACATTAAGTTAACTAACTTTTTCCTGAAAGTATATTAAATCTGGCAATATCTGCCTGCTGGTACTGCATATTTTACTGCAGAATACCAAAAGCTTGAACAATATTGACTCTGAAGGGACTGTTATAAAAAAGTAAAATGTGTACCCTTCACTTAGCCAGACATTCACTTTTTTTAGCATTCAATATAATTAAATATTGATCTTGAGTGATGGTAATTGATGGTGAATGATCATGGGTGATGGATGAAAATGACGAGTTATAAGCATATGGCAAACTTTAAATCATTGTCACTCATGCATGCAAAACTGCTTTGTTGCAAATTGTTATACACAGTATCAGTGAATATAAAATGTTGATAGATCCAAT
This sequence comes from Bergia puertoricense, assembly GCA_026167885.1. NCBI lineage: Eukaryota > Metazoa > Cnidaria > Anthozoa > Zoantharia > Parazoanthidae > Bergia > Bergia puertoricense. The sequence continues at coordinate 8,116 of JANSTQ010153984.1, forward strand.
CAGATTGTATGGTCAATTAGCCAATCACAACATGTCCTATATAGAAGAAATCATGTGGGGTGTGAAGATAATTGAATTTTAGTTTCAAGGGGTTAAAACAATAATAAACAGGGTGTACATGTAGTTAGTGACTAAAATAGTTTTTATGCAATACATGTAAAATAAGGCTCATATTATCTACAAACTGTTGAGTAACTTTCTTTTTATTATATAGAGTGACGTACATGTATTTCTGCATTTTCATAAAGTTTTCAGAAATCTTAGGAAAATACATTAATTTTGTGTTATAAATACTTGAGAGAATTTACAAATTAAAGCTATCAACAAATTCCAAAAATTTTCAGAAAATAGTTGTTATAGTTGATATATATCTTCACCATAAGAATTTTATGGTTGGTACATGTACATTTACCAGTAAAAATCTATTTAGTAAATGATCTAATATATATATAATAAATACAGTTGTATGCCCTATTTTACTATCAAGATTATTATCAATTTTTAATATAATAGCCCATTTCCCAATTAAACTTCAATTCCTGAGGACAAAATCTTGGAATCAAGGCTTCACGCTGGTTTTCATATACTTCCTGTATTTCCTCACTCAAGTTATTGTTTGCAGGAGCTGGAGCAAATATCAGAAATGGGCTATTAGTAAAAGACCTAGGACAACCAACAAGTGAGGGGGATATTTCTTAAACAATGGGAAACTTAAGTTTTGAAGAATTTAACTGTTTTTCTGCATTGGATGGTCTTATTCTGAAGAAAGGCTAATGCTTGAAATGTATATCAGCTTTCAAGGAAACCAAACGTTTAAGCAAACAACATACCATGTCAACTTTTGTTGATCAACAAAACATATTCAGCTTACTCACCCACACAAAAAAACTTTTTTTTCAAAACTAGTTTCCCAGTGTTTATCCAAAATACATGTACTGTGACAATCAGGCCCTGGGCCACTATGCCGAGCCTCAAGAAGTTTACCAAGGAAATACACCAGGAAATTGTGAGTTATCTTCAACCCTTCCCTAGTATTAGCAGTAAGTCCACTTACTTTTTCCAAAACTAAGTTTTGAGTCACATTTTAAACTTTATCGGTTGTTTCCTAAACTTCAAAGTCATTCCAAAAGGTTTTCAGACTACATGTAATTTCCACACAATCATCTAATTTTTATATTTCATGTAACCAGTACTTTCAGAATGTCTATCAAGCCTGCACTACTTTTTCCAGTAATTATTTTATGAGAACCACAATTAAAGCCAATTGTCATCCAAATGCAAGGGAATTCACATGTGATAAGATCCAAATGTGGCATTCTGAACTTAAGTTAAGCCTGCCAGTTGTTTTAGTCAATCCAGTCCATCTCAAAATTCATGACCTTAATTCAAAACTCTTTAAAAATCTCAAAGACCACAAGACCAAAAAACTTACTGGGTTAGACCCTAACTCCAACTCCATACCTTCAGTCTATTAGAACATCATTACAACATATTAGTTACCTATAATTCCAGAAGATCTATCCCTTTCAGAATCAGAAGAATCAGTACTCAGATATTTTTTAAATCTATCCAAATTTCCCATTCATTAGCCTATTCATTCCTGCTAAGTTTATTATCATATATCTTCTCCTTTCAGATGAATATAAAATAATATAAAATAAGTTCACTGGTTGTACTCATAAGGATATTAAAACAATTCACCGTACCGAAAAAGATGCACACACTGCATTGTGGTAAATTAAACGGGACAAAATACTGTATGCAAAGAATGTAAACAAACATGGTTGCCTTTGAGACAGATTTGCAACAGTAGGCAAAAAATGTTTAGCTAAAAAAAAGTTGTGTTGCTATAACTACCATGAAAGCTGCAAGCACAATTAAATCACTGACATTCTATTCTTTTCCAAAAGTCACGGTGGACCTACATACATATATACATATATATACAGTGTATATACACATGTTCCCCGTAGGGCTTTTCAGCAACCTTTAGCTCCTGAGGTCGAACCGAAAGCATAATTATACAGGCGCCTCTGGCAGCCACTATATGGTCCATGTCTGACCTCGGAGCTCTGCCTACAGCCAGTTGGAATAAGCTGTATACAGGTGACAGACCACAACACCAGGATTACCCTGCACTTTTCAAGAAGTGTGTAGGTTCTTTTAAGTCCCCCGATAGAATGTCGAGAGACTAGACCAACGGTTTAACATCCCTGTCCATGGACGGTGTAGCGAAAGAAGACCTGTAACCCAAAGTTCAACCCTCGACCAGGCTGAGGATTGAACCTGGGACCTCCTGGTTGGCAATCAGAGATCTCACCAACTGCACTAACCTCACACACAGGACCATGACCATGCAACTGCAATGCATGTTTGTTTACATTCCTTGTATATTTTGGCCCTTTTACCACAATGCATTGTGTGGTACCATCTTTTTCGGTGTGATGAATTAACCATCCATCCAAAAAGAACTAAAATCTCCCAAAGTGTTTATGGTAATGTCTGAGGTAATGAGAATGTAGCAATACATGTACATCAGTTGGCAATTTTGGAAGAGAAAGGGTTTACATATTAAATAAACAGGTTCGTGGTGTATTCCCAAAATAAAAAAATAGACTTTTAAATGAGAGAAGATACAGTACCTTGTCAGAGATACCCTTATCTTCTCTAGAATCGCCTGTTGTCGATGTTTCACGGTTTGTTGATGTTGAAGGAGGGACTCGGCTGATTGAAAGGACTTCCTGCACGGCCAGCAGAAGTGTGCGTTTAAAGCGCTCGAGCTCGCCAGTAATGACCGAAATACATCCTCTGGCTGGTCATCAGTTGAAAGGAGATGAAGCGCAGCTTCTTCTCCACCACCAAATACAATACTCCCTTTAACTTCTTGACAGATCCCCAGGTGATAAGTTAACGCATTAAGAATTCTCCCGAACGGTATTCGGGATGTTTGACTTGGCTGAAACTGCATCTTGTAGATGTCTTGGAGATCGCTTCTCGGCATGGTTTTCTTCAGTGAATTTTTTTCAAGGAAACCGTTAAAGCTCTTAGCCATAGCTTTTTGTTGATCCTTGGTGCCGCTGTTTCCAGGGAAAGAACGGGGTTTTCCTCGCTGTCTCGATGACATCTCGTGTCGTGTAAAAAACTGCACTAGACAGAAGTTAAAATATAGGTAGTAAGGTACACTGACTACAATCTACGCAGCTACATCACGCATAGGTGCTGTAGTCATGTTGAGAAATACTTAGTGTCGCTAAAAACGCTGAGTGTGGTAAATAGAGCTTTAAAAGTTTTGAAGAACCTTTCCTTGAAAAAAAAAAATACATGCAATAC